>SWBH01000445.1:0-11997 GCA_024195465.1 Aureobasidium sp. EXF-8845 | reverse complement strand
AAGCTGTCGTGCTTTCCATGGCCGTTGTCAGTCGATGAGAGGATAATCCTGCATCTGCTCAACGAATGGAGTGAAGTTGCTCAAAGAGTGATGTGCTTGGATGATCATCTTTGGTGGCTTAAACTTGGTATAGACAAGATCTTCTAGGAGTCTGAGTCTTGGCCAGCCACGTGTGGCCATCTCTCGTGGCTCAGACCCTCTCTGGGCCCCAGTAAGGGAAATAGTCTTAATGA
Source organism: Aureobasidium sp. EXF-8845 (assembly GCA_024195465.1). Taxonomy (NCBI): domain Eukaryota; kingdom Fungi; phylum Ascomycota; class Dothideomycetes; order Dothideales; family Saccotheciaceae; genus Aureobasidium; species Aureobasidium sp. EXF-8845. The sequence continues at coordinate 11,764 of SWBH01000445.1, read as the reverse complement.
GGGACATGCATTGCGGGGTTTCCCAAGATTTCAATGCAAGTGGTCCACTATTGCGAGCTTAGACATGCGAAGTGATGATCATGCTTGGAGGTTCAGACCCTGTAGATCTAGCACAAGAGTCAGAAAAGCTCGTGGTGGCGCTCGTAGTCAAGTCATGTCGGCCTGAGGCGGACGAGGATCTCCAGAATAGTGACTTGCAAGGTACCCGCTACTGTTGATTTGTCGATTGATGAACCCAAAAGCCCCTTACCTTTCGAGTCAAATGGCCGGATTCCATTTCTGTGAATTGAGTCAGGCGTTGACCCCATTCGGCATGCTCGAATCTTCTATCATGGCCAGATCCATATACACATCAGCCAGCATCAAGTCGAACAGAGGGACTTCAAGCGCAAGTCCGTCTTAGGTCGGTGCATCGTAGTTGTTTAAGCTGTGCTCGAGACGCGCTGGGTTCATTGTATGAGATGAGTTGTCTGGGAGCAAGCATGGTGCCAGAATGTGGTGTTGGGCCACTGACGAATGAGTGGGTCGGCACGGCTCTGGCGATCTCCGAACCCTACCACATCCAATTTGCCATAGATCTGTCACTAATCAAGACTACATCCTTTGCGTGAGTCATGCGATTGACGATTCAGATATTGTTCACCTGCATACAGCAGAAAATTTGATACCATAAAACTATCAGAATCCTGACAAGCATTCTTTGGGGATTTAAACACTCAGAATTGAATGAGGAGTCTCGCGATCATTTGGCGACGAGAGCATGCTGGACGATTGTTCTCAGTCCTTGTTCGCAGCTCTGCAGCGCGTTTCTGCTGTGCTGGATTACAAGCCAAGCCAATTCAGGGTCTCGCGCGGCATGCGGTGCCCGAATCTGGCTAGATGTTAAGCCACAGCTGTAGATCAGATCTTGTGTCGGGTTTCACCAGACTTTCCACGGTATGAAGATCAGATAGACATCTGGAGTGATCTTCATTGCGGCATACGCACGTTTCCCCACCGTCGGTTGGCACCGAGAAGTCACCTTCTGTTGGGCTCACGGGCAGGCAAGGCTGTGCAGAAACTAAACTAAGAATCTCCCTGGCGTGCTGGGACCCAATTCAGCTCGGTCTGAGCAGAAGATCAGCGCGCACATGGAGTCCCTGGATCAGTGCATGCAAACGCCTATGCACGTTTGGCCGGTCGGACTCAGAGTATCAGCGCTCAACTTCGAGCTCCATTGGCTCTCGCTCGAACACAATCCACTCTAGCAGAATGACGCTTTGTCTGTATCGTCAAGTCAGCAGGCATTATTCATCGTCTCGGGTCTGTTCCCTCGGCGATTCTTCTTGGACCAATCGCTGTGACTCGCGACGATGGATCTGATTGCAAACCCCGTGTGGAACATCTGTGTGCAGATCATCGCTAGACCGAGCAAAGATCTGATGACAGTGTCCTACAGAAGAGCAATGATGTACGAGGTTCGAGCTGTAGCATGTTAGTAACAGATGTCGCGGTGCAAGATATGTTCGCAACATAGTGTCACCATCAGCCAGCAACACCGCCCGGATATGCCCTGGTTCATGTCCGAAATTGCTCTCGACAGGGTCGTAGTGGCAACGCATATTGTGATGCCCTCTACCGCTGCTCCTCCTTTCCACACTGTTTAGGGACTATGCTTGATGTCTCTGTCAACCAGTCAATCAGTTGCTTGCCTCTCATGCTAGATCGTTGTTGACTTTGCAACATGTGCTCATGATTGTGAGGCTGTGTTGTAACAACCGAAGCTAACGTTGAAGTCAAATCAGGATCACGAGTACATTGCATTATCCAGCGGACTGAGATGATGCAGCAATGTTACAGGCAGATGTCTCTCTGACTCCGAATTAGATTCTCATGATCATAAGCATCATAACTCGACCGGATCTATACTCTTGTGAAATATCTGATTCGCGACCCGCGTCGCGGTAGCTTACGGAGTCTTCTCCAGGTGTTTCAGCACTACACAGAAAATCTGCGAGTCAGCATGACGCGTTTCGTTTCATCCGCCAACACCGAACACAAAATTCAGTGATCAAACGGAGAATGATGTCTCCTCGCGGTTGGATTCATCCCAACTTACAACGGTGAATCAAAAGCGATAACTTGCCGCGCCAGACAATCAATGCTATGCCTCCAGAGAGAAGATCCATGTAGACTGTGTTCCAAGGGAAAGCGAGACGCCCGTTGGTGTTAGAGTGAACAAATCTGGAAGCTTTTCCTCATCTAGACATAGGTCTGTATAACCTTGAGCTCAGTGGATTGAGTTCACGTCTATAACGATTATTTCTTCCTGGTGGTGATATATGCTATTCAGCAAAGCGTCCACGATTTACGCCAATTTTGGCCAACGGTATCGCAGCGATTTTGATTGATCCATAACATTCCCGATGGATAGAATTACGTTCTTATCAGAACCACAGCGCCGGACCCTTGTCCTGTATCGGCAATTCGTAGGATGCATCCTACGGTGCTACGGTCAGCGGTGCGGGGCTGTTTTAGAGTCTACAGCAAGCGGCCTTCGGCGGCCCGCACTAGTCCGAAACAGGGCACAGGTGTTGGTAGAGACTCTTTGGACAGGGCCGATCGATCTTTGGAATGGTCGACATCGCGCCCATCGTTCCGCCACATATCAACGAAAGGACATCTATAGGCGGTGAGAACCGTACTTCTTCGATAGGTCTCAGAACCTGCCAGCTAATTGTTACTTTTGGTTTGTCTAGGCGATCGTTAGGTTGGGCATTGGCAATCTACCACCCCGCAGGGAATCCTGCATACCAAAAATGGGAAAACAAGGCGACATTTCGTTATGTTAGCGGTCTCTTCCCCCAGCTCGGTCGGCCAAATCTGTTTTGTCTCAGCTCCACACATCCTCTTCTGTATCTGTACCTTGCACCACTCGACGTACCATCCCTCACTCTCTTCGCATATCGACAAGAACTAGCTGGACTTGATCACCTCTTGGCAGTTGTTTCACGAAGACGCACGCCATCAGAACGTCAGCCGCCGCTCCGCTGGCGTCGGTAAACTCGGTATGGTCAACTCTGGACGGTCATATGCCTGTGTGACGTGCAAGAGGCGGAAAATCAAATGCGACGAAACCAAGCCTACTTGTTCGCGTTGTATCAAAGCATCCATCAACTGCATATGGACCAAGCCGACCAAAGCCCCCGACATTCGATTCGTGAATATGACCCAGACTGTCGCTGCGCGTCATGAATGCATCGAACTGCAACAGAAGATTTGGGCATCCACACGACCAACGAAACCTCTGACAGACGATCGGGAAACTCAAGCGGTCAACTTCTTTTATCGTCACTACATGATCCGACCGGGACCAGAAGGAGCACCGAATGCTGGACTCTTTGGTCTTTTTCAGCCCGCATTCTCGAACAAAGCTCAGGACTCATCCGCAGCTAACGCCGTTTCGGCGCTTGCTATGTCGGTCTATGCAAGGTGGCGAATGGGCGGAGTGCCAGAGAAGAAAGTGGCCAAGGTCTTAGGTCAGGCCATATGGAAGCTGTCAAACGATCTCCAGGCGGACCATACGAGGAAGAACGATATCACGCTCTTGGCGACACTCACCCTGCAATTTCATTCTAGCTTCGAGTCCTTGTTTGACTCGAGCAAAGCTACAATCGTACATCACTTGGGCGCCCTTGCGTTGGTGAGGGGATTCGGGCCTCCAGAATCTTGGACGCATCTCGCCAACCAATTTGTGGCCTACATTCTCCACGTCGAGGTCGCGGCAGCCATTCGTGAGCATCGTCGAGTCAATGCCGAGCTCTGCTACTGGAGCACCCTTATCAATCCCACATCGATGGAGGCCGACATTGAATTCGATATCCTGGGGATAAGAGTTGCCGACGTCCAGTTCCGAGCGGATGTCATCTTGAGAACGCCTGACACCGATACTCATCTTGCCTTGCCATCTCCGGCTTTGACGACCCTGTTGAGCGACATCCAAGAGCTTGACGCGAGTCTTGTCCTCTGGGACGAGCAAGTCTCACAGTCATGGGGTCCATTTGGCTGGAGCTCAGACGAGACAGTATCTCCGCCAATACAGACGTTCGAAGGAACGTGTCACGTATATACCTTGATACGCTCAGCCAGACTTATCAACATCTGGCGAAGCTATAGGTTGACTCTCGCTATGCTGTCTTTGCAATTGATTGACCGACACGGAGAGAGATCTATTCTCAACGGTAACCAGTCGGGGACTACAAAGGACATGCTTACGGGACGTATTCAATGGCTCGTCGATGGCTTTTGCGCATCTGTACCATACTTCCTCGGTAACAGGACCAAGATTGGCACAGTCCTGGATTTCGACGATCCAGCCTGGAAGTTTCCTACCTGCCATGATACGCCAGAGTTGTACGACTTGAGAGGCCGACCGGCCGACTTGAAAACACTCGAGTCCAGCGCGGATCACAAAAGTCATGCTATCTCGCAAGGTGTCTGGCTTATTATGGCCAATCTTACACAGCTGGTAGCTTTTTTTCTCTTTACCGATCTTCTTACCCATTTGTCCTTGAAAAACGGCCAGCTAGCTTGGATATGTCAGCAGTATCTTCGAAATCTCTCATTGCTTTCGCTTGAATGGACTACAGACAGAAGCCTGGAACAACAGGTGCTCACCGGTATTGCTCTACCATCAGAGGAGGTTTTGATATCGGAGGCAAGAAGATGTGTCGAACGAGTTTTACAGGGCCTCAGAATGGTCGGGGATTGAGACAAGACAGCTTTTGACCATATTGACCTTGCGCGTGGATGCGGACTAGCTCGCGTTTATAGACGTGTATATCCAAAGAATCTTGAACCACTTGAGCGCTCTGATACTGATGATGACAGACGAGGTATCTTGGTACAACAATGTTCACCCGACAAACCTGTCTCCCTACGGAACATTGAGAATGAACGTGTTGAGAACATCATGCGATGCCGACACACCCCCAGCAGCCCAGTGCGCAACATATTCCAGACAACATCCCCAGCCGTGATGTCAACACCACCGCCGCGGAAGGATCGTCTTGGCCAGACACGAGCGCATCATCTCTCACAACCGCTGCCAGCGGTGTCCAGATGCGTATGGCATCAGAGCGCCAGTGAGTCTGCAGAAGCAGAAGTGGTAGTGTCGAGACATTTTCAGTCTACGCATGAGTTCATTTTGATCACGGTAAATTGATGTTGCTTACTACTCAATTGCAACACATCAGATCTCTTCCCTTTTTCGAATGCGACAATTCAACCTTCGATCAGATCGATGGACGACTTGCTCCATCTAGACGACAGCGTTTTTCGAGAAGATGAAACCCTTACTGATCGCATGCGACGACTGGCACCAAAGTTTGATATGACGAACGCTTCATTGACTGCAGTGTGCGGCAATCCACCAATTCCCATCCACTCTCAAGACGACGATGCCTCGTCACATGAGACCACCATGTTCAATATACTCGTCACTCTTATCAACGTACCAGATCAAGATTATGTGCGTTTTCAGAAACGAAATGATCTCGAAGGATGTAAGACTCATGCAGATATCAGACTCGAAGCACCTCTGCTTTGATAGCTGCCCAAGCTACAAACACCCTGTACCAGTGCATATCTGCACAGTCATCGCTTCGACAGACTGAGACGTACTCATACGCAGGTCTTTGGACAATTTGGTCCGAGCTGTTCAACTTCATCAAACAGATCCCCGTCGAACACCACGCTATGCAAAGGCTAGTCGACTGGATTATCGAGCTACGCAAGATTGAAGTACAGACATTACAGATTTGGGGCAAAGAGATTGAATCGTGGAAAGATTTGCCATTACTGGGTCCTGAATGGGTCGAGTGGGTTGAAGAGTACTACGCAAATCCGGAGGACTGCAAGAGTGGTAGATTCAAAACTTTTCGGGATCTGTTGGAAAGTAGTGGTGGCTACGCTCTCTGGAATTACTGGAGATGAGTGTTTTCAAGATGTTAATTTGTATCCTTACCTGTCCGAAAAGCTTACTCGCAAGCTCATGTAGCACTCCTGGCTACTCCAGCGGTGAGTTGGAGTTTTTGGGCCGAGATTACATCAGCTGGGGATCTCTGTTTGATACTACTTTTTTACTACCACTCCTACGTCGACACTTGCCTCTATAAGTATAACCCTATGACCTTTAATCTCATCTGGGTTAGATTTGATGCCGATGAGATGCTGATGTTTCTTGTTACTTTTTTACTTTTAATGATCTTTGCAGCTTCTTATATGCTTCTATCTTGTCTAGCAGAGGATCAGAACGTGTGTAGTTATTTCACTTTTTATCACCGTTGACCAGACTCTAAATCGCAGGAGTGTCTGCGATTCGGAAAACATACTTCACAGCACTCTGTTTCCCTTCTTTCAAATCCTTCAACGCTTGTTCAACACCAAGAAGGCCCTGAGGTCTGACTTCGAATGGGTGGCCCTTGAAGCTGCCGGCCTGCAATGCGCGAGTGAACCAACGACAGGTCACAAGGCCTAGGTCCGTGGTATCAGGACCATAAGCTCCATTATCCTGATTGTGAACAACGCCCACTGAAGTCAAGGTTCGTTTGACGGTGCCCACGTCGAAGGAACTAGGCAGTACAAGGTTGATTGCTCCATCCGAGGCAACAATGTCGGTAAGAACTTTCTGACTCGGGAGGCCGATCCCGGGGTCAAGCCCGTGTTTGACAACACCGTAACCTCCAGTCTGCAGGTGCTTACGGATCTGGGACACGACTTCGTCGGATCCAGCGCGATAGTCCAGAACTATATCACCCTTGGTTCGATCGAGCAATGATTCAACGTACTGCATGCCTTTTCCTGCGACGGCAATGATAGGGTGAATGTTGCTGTTGCGTGCGAGTTTGATGGCATACGAGCCGACCGCCGAGCTAGCGCCATACACCAAGAAAGGCGTAGGTACCTTTGCAGGTGTCCAAGGGGTTGGCAGTCCCAAGTTGCGGAACAAAGCTACAGCAGCTGTGAGAGCCGCAAGGGGTATAGTCGCAGCCTCTATATATGGTATGTCAACATCTAACACAGATGCCCTCTGATTCAATCAAAAACTTGACATACCTTCGAATGATGTGGTCTCGGGGAGATGGAAAGTTGTCCAGTCCCAGGCAAGTGCATATTCTGCATAGGAGCCACCAGGAGTCCCCATTTCATGGAAAGCCGCAACGCGATCTCCTTCCTTGAGGGTCGTCAATATCATAACATGGTGTAGAATCCAATCGATGCGTACCTTGAACTCAATCACATCCTCACCCACAGCTTCCACGATGCCGGCGATATCGTCGCCCTGATTGACACCAGCCTTTGAATTTCCCATGAGGGTCCCGTCATCGGTGTTAGGATAGTCAGCTGCAAGCTCCGGACACTTCCAATCCTTTGGATTGGAGCCTGTGACGATGACCCTGATCAAAATTTGCTTGGCGGCTGGCACAGGCATGGAACCCGAAGTGAGCTGAGCCCTGACTGTAGGCCCAGCGACGTTGATAATCTGTTTCATGGTCAAGTGATGATGATTGTGTTTTTACGAACGTCGAAAATACTGGGTTGATGGCTTTATATAGTGCTGGCCCAATGACGGAACAACCGTTGTTCGAAGCCATCTGACTCAATAACGACTTGCTGTACGCCGCCGGATGGCGGCAAAGCACAGCCGGCCGGCAGCCCGAATCCCGATCACTATGCCTGAGCTTCCTACCAAAAAGGCAGCGGAAGCATCCAAAACCTTGAACGGTCACTGGTTCGGGCCGTGCCGTAACATATCTACGTACCTAGTTTGGTCATGTCGCACGATTACATATATGCGACTTCATCGCTAAGTGTGTTTCATGCACGGCATGATACATCTTCCAATCACCTAGCCACCTTATACCCTTCTCTTTTACAAGCTTGAATGTTTGGTGAGAGCCTATATCTGGCTTCTTCGAGCAGGAACTAGTATGGTACGCGTCGACAGCTTGCTGGTATCTGAAGTCAAGATTTCATGTGTGCTGTGCAGGAATAAGCGACACGATCGCCTCGAGTGCTATGCTACCGCTTACACCAAAACAGGATTTGTGTCAAGTGTATGCATCATTACGTGATGTTTGAATGCTTCAAGCTTTTTTATTCTCTGATCTTGGTCTGGTCTATTATCTGATACTCATCACAATGCCTTTTTCCATACCGCCGTGCAAATCTGGAAAGGAAAAGTCGAGGACGCCATGTCCTGAGGATGTAAAACGCAAAATACTCGAAACAGCCCCATCAAAAGTCATGTAGACATTGCAAGAACAATGCCAGTCGTCAGCGAGGACAGCAAAGCTTCACTGCCAAGTGAGATCATTCCCAAAGGCCATCACCAAACCATGCTCATCGGAAGCCAATGTATGCTTCAAAGCATGCTGCAATCACACTTTGTAGAATGAATCAAGCGTCGTCACCCTCATCCTCCTCGATGTAGCCATTGGAAGGAGGAGAGATGGTGTAGTTAATAGTGTGTCTGCGCGAGTGTCTTCTGTTGGGAGTAGTAGAGGTAGCGGAAGGCGGCAGCGAGGGGAGCATCGAAGTTCTGGTGTGAGTGACCCAGTTGACAGGGAAGACTGGCGACTGGACGAAGGCATCAGTATCGGTAGGTGACGAGCTTGCTTCGAATTCCTGAGACCGAGCGATGCTAGAGGTAGAGATAGGTCTGGCCTGGATGGTGTGGACCGCGGCTGTAAGACTGGATTCGAAATTGCCTGGTGCGGAGACGGGTGATGCAGGAGTAGCACTCTCGTGAGCAGGACCAGTCATCTCAGGGATGGTATCGGCAGGAAAACGAGGCTCGAAGTGCATGATAAGCGGCGCCTGAGCAGGCTGAGTGGGATCGCGGATAGCCATGCCCGCGATGGTGCCAGGACGAGCAGGCATGGCAAAGCTTGCGCTGACCAAGTCCGTGTAGGATGGGCTGCCTGGATAGCGAGGTATCAGAGGTCTGTCATAGGCAGCCATGATGTCTTCGTTGTTCTCTTCGTTGTCGCTCTCATCATCAGGCACATGGCAGAACTGACGGGGTCCCCACTGGATGTTGTTGTTTGTGTCATTGAATGAGCTGGCAGCAATTGCTTGAGCACTGTTGGATGCAGGGAAAGGACCATCAGCTGGGTCGAAGTGGTGGTAGTATTCAGCGAACATGGAGTCAGCTTCGATGGCGCGGAGCTCATTGATGTCAATGCCATCGGGGACAGTTGGCTCGTGGAAGTTGACACTATCGTTGTTGTGGTTAGTCAAAAAGACCAAGCAAGAAGAGAGTCAAAGACTTACCCATAACCTGATCCAATCGAGTTTAGCAGTCTCATTTGCGACTCGATTCCAGCCATCTGCGAGGCAAAAGCAGTGTCATGGAGCTGATGGTGACCAAACCCACCGTTGTTGCCAAGACTGAGAGCAGGCACGGCTGGATGATGTTGGGCGGGAATACCAGGATGATTCTGAGGGCCAATGAAGGGAGTCGATCTCGCAGTGGGAACAATGCTGGCGGGACCACTCAAGGTGCCGTCGTTGGAGGTGACTTCATCGACCGAAGACACAGCCGATGAAGAACGGCGATGGGTGAATTCAGTGTTGCTGGCCATACGTGACAGATGATGCAGAAAGACAGACGACGAAGAAGGTTGTGGCTGAAAAGGGGCTGAAGAAGGAGAGAGAAAGGTGTTTGTTGACGAGCGAAAGTGACGATGTTGACGGTGCTGGAAAAGCGAACAAACTCTGCGCGGACGATCAAGAATGAAGGAAACGACTAACGATAGATGAGCAAACGATGTGTCACGGTGTTGGCGGAGTGAGGGCAAGTTCGAGATGTTTGCACCTGCCATATCTTGATAATCGTCACTCACCGAATCGAGCGCTGCGAAATTGCTTTCGGATGTTCGGACTCTCTTTTCTGAACGACACAAGTGAAGGAAGCGAAAGCACTAGAGTTAGGGAAACATGAGTTGGTAAAATCTTCCTCGTCTTTGTCCATACCGAAATTTAGAGCGTAGGTAAACAAGCTCCTGCCCCTTTGTATACCAAAATCCACCAACCACGCTGTGCAAGAACCAGAAACAAAAGCAAATTACGTAGTCTAGGCAAGATGATAGTACGAAAATAACATGAATTCTCTCAAACTCCTTGCACCTTGCGGTAACTCGGTGGTTTGACAGCTCGTCGGATGAGCTTGCCAGCATAAACAGGAACCAGAGAAACCGCCGAGATGGTAGCAACCCTCCAAACAAATCCAACGCTCGCTACAAACTTCAGATCAAAATAACCTGAGAGGAACGGTATACTACCAAAGTACAAACACCCAGTCGCGAGGATGGAAATGATATTCGCGGGATGCCACGTCGTGATTTCAGCAGCGACCATGATCAACTCGTTTATCACAAGGACAGTGAATGACACACTGACCATACGTGCGAAAGCAGCGGCAGTATCGGCATTACCTGTGCTGTGATCCGCGAATTTGGGCACCAGCAGCTGACTTCCTCCTTGGATAACGATACCCTGATATACCGAGATTGCGACCCAGATGAAGAACGTACGATAGCTCAAGCTTTTACCCAAGGTCAACTCCTTGTACAGCTCCGGATACAAGTTGGCAAGGTTTTCGTCGACGTCACGATCGAGTGTGAGAGAAAAGACCGGAGCCATGGTGTACAAAGTGGCGTAACCGACCAACAGCCAATCTCTATACAGAGCAATGGGTTGGTAAGCCGAAGCAACCGAGAAAACAGTCTGACATACACTGATAATCAAACCGCGATGAATAACGAATTGCGCGAGTTTTGCAGATCGTTTGTAGCTGTTGCGTCCATGCCAGACAAGCAGTTTGGTCAGGTGGCTGAACTGGGTGATGCTGAAGTCGGCAGCAAGGGAAGCTTGACGGCCTTCTTTGCCTACAATTCCAACACCGACATCAGCAGCTTGAATCATGCTGACATCGTTGCCACCATCACCAATGCAAGCTATGCGTTTGCGGGTATGACTGCGGATCAGCTTCGCGACGTCTGCCTTCTGCGTAGGAGAACAGCGGCAAGCGATTACAGCGGGCAGACGTACTGCTAGAGTGATGAAAGCTTCTTTATGATAAGTCAGATACAGAGACAGAGATTCTCCATCAATGAGTAGTGCGGCATTCGGACGGGAGTACAGCAGCGACAGTGCATCGAGAGCCAAGTCTTTGCGCTTGAGTCCTGAGATAGTGTGTATGTACTGGCCTCTAGAGACGAGCTTTGAGGATACGGCTACGCATCGTGCGGTCTCAACTTTGTCTCCTGTCAACATCCAAATCTTGATACCCGCGTTGCGAAGGAGTTCGAGAGATGGCTTGACATGAGCTTGGAGTTTGTCTTCCACACCCGTCACACCTAGAAGCTCTAGATTGTGTTCAAGATGCTGTTTGACAATTCGCGCCATGCTATTCTCGCGGTCGTGAAGACTCAGAGATGCTTCTGCATGTGCTGAAGAGAATGCGGCATACTGTTGTGCAGACAAAGCTTTTCTACCGATGACCAGTGTGCGCAGACCTTCCCGAGCCATATTTGCTGTCTCTTCGTCTAGCCAATCATTGGCAGCGACAATCAAAGTCATGACGGTATCTGCGCCTTTTTGGAAAAAGTACAGCTCGCTGACATCACCTTCAGCTCCCCCTTCTTGTACAAATTTGACAATTATGCCCATGCGCTTGCTGTCAGACGTGAAAGGGAATATGTTGAGAATCTGCACACGA
>SWBH01000444.1:0-12005 GCA_024195465.1 Aureobasidium sp. EXF-8845 | reverse complement strand
CGGTTGTCAGCCTACTCTTACTGTTTCCAGCACATGGAGGTCACGAATGCATGTGGGGATCGATGCGGAGGAGCGCGGAGGTGGTGGAGCACGCGGGATGCCGTACCTATCAGGCGCTGTCGGGATTGGGTGTCTCAGGGTGAGCATGCAGGCTCGGTCGATTTAGCCTGAGCGTCTGCGAAGGAATCCCATAGATTGTTAATCGGGCCATGCGGAAGACATCTTTAGACGGCCTGGGGATTTGTGATGTTTTCGCTTTCGTCAAGGAATGTCAGTCACATACTACGCGTACGTATTGCGCAGTACAGGAAAGATCTATCAAGATATTTTGAAGCAGTCGCGAAGTTATACGACGGGGAAGGTGGTCAAGCTGTCATGAATGTTGCAAACAACGATTACCAACGACACTGCTCAGCCAAGCTTTGTGGCGTCCAGCATTCAGAAGCAACAAGCCTTCTCAAGAAGTGAACCCGACGACAGCGGCGTCAACGTGGAAGATGCACTACACTCAAAACATCATGTGTCTCGCACGCTGAGGCTAGTGACCTTGCTGAGACGTTGCTGTGTGCGGGTGTTCCGAGCTATCCAGACGGCGACCAAAGTATTCAATACCTTTGGACCCGCGCGGCTTGGGTGATGTGACACGACAGCAAAGGACGTTCTGGACGGTGGGTTCTCTGCCGCAGGATATCGGTTGCGGAGCCGCTCTATCGGCTGTTCTCCTGGAAATTGCTCGCAATGTGGCGAGCACATCAACAATCGAATCATCGAGACATCAGGATTGTTGCAAGCTCTTCAAAGAGCGCAGTAGTGGGCTCCACTTTGATGCTTGTCCGAGTTCAACTTCTTGTTTCTTTGCTCTCTACTCGAACCACTGTCATTTTAGGGATCGTGATATGACTTTACACTGCCATATGTTTCTTGGACCTCATGAACGGACGGAGATTTGCCAAAACCTTTGCAAGAAGATTTCCAGATTCTGTCAGAGCAACCCTGGCTGACCCAAGTCAGTCCATTTCGATCATCATTCGTTGCAATGCGTCTTTTTACGTAGCATATCTGCAGAAGTCGATGTGATGCGCACAACAATGACAAATGGTGAACCTGATGCTTAGATTCCGCAGTTCCGAACGGCTTTTCAATGGTGCAACTTCGCAATGTACGTTCTTAGAATTCGATGTCCAATAGTGCTTCCCTCACTTGATCAAAGCCATGCGTCCAATAGACAATATGGCCCGTCTTCTGCTTCACATCTATACCCTCGTCGATGCATCGAATGTCCACGCCGATTCTCTGAAGCGTATCAGAAAGTTCCTGCTGGCTACTGCCCATGGGATCATCTCTGATACAGATGCCCACGTCTGCTGCGAGTAACGCTTCGAGATCAGTCGCAGAATCGCCAATGTAGATGACGATCTTGTCTGCCTGTTCTGCAGGGCATTTTGTCGAGACGGGTTCGTCGAGTTTCTGTTGACAGCGAGTGGGCAGGCGAAGTAGCTTGTCTGCAGAAGTACGTATACCAGTGCTTGAAACCTTCGATAGTTTACCATCACTTCCATCCGCGTGCTCGAGATTAGAAATTTCGTTGGCGTCGATCTCCATGGTCTGAACATATGAACTCAGTATTTCATTCTCCGGAAACGTGAGGTTCAAGGATGCTGAGAGGAGGGACTGGCGGATAAAGCGTGCACTCCAATTGACACTGAGAATGCTGATCTTGTTGGATGAACTAGGTAGTAGAGTGTAGATAAGAGAGTCCCAATGGCTGCGGAGTTGCAGGTCGCCGCTTTTGATGGACGAGGCAGCTGTATGGTCAACATGGCTTGGCTTGACATGTTTAAATATGCCACTCGACTCGACGCGATGGACACTTTTGTTTTCGATAGATGCTAGACTGGCTAGCCACTGTCGTTCTTGGTCGAGAGTTGTTCTGGCTGATGTGGTGGGTTCATAGCGGGATGCATGCTCGGTGTAATCAGTCATCCAACCATTTACGAAATGTGACCATGGTGGCAGTGACTTGTCAGGATTGGCGCGGTATGCTATATTGCCAACTAAAGAGAGTGTGTCTTTGCGGGTCAGTGTGCCATCCCAGTCCAGCAGTAGGTGAATGGGTCGTGGCATTTTCATGATTGTGATGTGGTTGTCACGCGCGGCTATGCACAGCAATGAGAAGGCAGGTAGGTATATGCACAAGTATGCACAAATGTCGGCACATGTGAATGCATGACGAGTGAGCGTCATGGAAAAGGGCTATGGTGGCGCTTGAGCCTCATCCTTTAATTCGATGAGCGACTCACAGAATCATGGCGCATGTTCATAGTGTAATGAGAACAAACAGGGGTCTGTCTGAGGGGAAAGTGCAAACTCCATCGACAATCCCCTTTGACGTAATATCTTGTAATGCCTTCCGCCGTCCTCAAACCGGCACCGAACCAGCCAAAGGTGCAGGACATTATGGCTTCCAACCCCGAACTCGATGTCGCCAAACACACAAAGTACTTCTTGCGCACCCTCAAGACCTACTTGCCCACCGCATACCAGAGCAATGACAGTAATCGCATGTCCCTGGCCTTTTTCACCCTCAGTGGTTTGGACTTGCTAGGCACCCTGCGACAAAACACGACCGAAGAACAGAGGAAAGACTACATCGACTGGATCTACGCCAACCAACATCCCCAAGGCGGCTTCCGTGCCTTTCCTGGCGCAGCCTTTGGTCATGCAACCACAGAAGACAACCAACATTGGGATCCAGCAAATCTGCCAGCCACCTTCTTCGCCTTGTGTTCGTTGCTTATTCTAGAGGATGACCTGAGCAGCATCAAGAGGAAGGAGTGTCTACAATGGCTCACGCGACTCCAAAGACCTGACGGCAGTTTTGGAGAAACGCTTGTCAAGGGTACCATCAACGGCGGCACAGACTCGAGATTTGGATACTGTGCGACCGGTGTACGTTACATCCTTCGAGGAACCTACGAGGGCGAAATAGAAGGCTGTCCGGACGTCGAGATTGACAACTTTGTCACATGCATACGCAGCGCCGAGGTGAGTAAAGACGGTCACAGAGATGGCGATCCAGGAAACTGATCTTGATGCAGACATACGACGGCGGCATCTCAGACGCACCCTACCACGAGGCCCACGCCGGCTTCACCTACTGCTCCGTCGGTGCCCTTAGCCACATCAACCGCCTCCCCTCACAACCCTACTCCGCCCTCCCCTCCACTCCCTCGCTAAACGACTCCCTCACCAACCCATCCCTCCTAATTAAATGGCTCGTTTCACGCCAAACCGCCACAATATGCGAAGACGACGAGATAGACACATACGGTGACGAAACAGACACGGCCGAAACCTGCCACGACGCACACAGCTTCGTCTACCAAGATGATTTCATTAGCAAACAGGGACAGATGAATTATCAAGGCCGACCGTCTATAAATTTCAGTCTTGAATGGACGGGCTTCAACGGTCGCTGTAACAAGATCGCAGATACTTGCTACGCTTTCTGGGTGCATGGCTCATTATCTGTAAGTCTTCTACCTCCTGAACTTGCAGTCAAACACACATGTACTAACACAGCATCAAACAGATACTCAATCAATCCAACCTCCCCAACACAAAATCCCTCCGTCGATGGCTTCTCGAACGGACCGTCCATCCTCAGCTCGGCGGCTTTGGCAAAATCGCTGGCGATCTGCCTGATCTATACCATTCCTATCTCGGTCTTGCCGCTCTGAGTCTACTTGGAGAAGAGAAATTAAAACCTTTGGATCCTGCTTTGTGTATGAGCAAAGAAGCAAAAAATAGACTGAAGGGTATTTGGAAGCGTTGGGGTATCGAGCAATGATTATATTATAGACCATTCAGCGACCCCATTACTTCATTTCCGATTTCATCATGTGCGTCCCCAATAATATCTGGATCTTCCAACATATCTCGCCCATACAAATGCTCCGCTCCAGACTGCTGTATCAATCGTAAACTCCAGCGCCAAACACAGGCCTATCTTGTTCAATTTCGTCATCTTTGATACCACGAGTTCAGGCGCCACTCTTGCAAACCCAAGTCCCGCTGCTGGTGATGTGGAAAACACTGACGCGAGAGAGTTGAGATGTAGAATATCCAGAGGAAGCGTGAGAATAGTCCAGAAGAAATAATCTAGATTCAAGGCCAGAAGATTTGCGGGAAGGGTTGAGAGCTCCGTAACTCTATATCTGGTAGCTGTGCCATGCTGTGAGGTATTTGCATGGTTGCGTACACTCAACTCTCTCGTCAGATCTTGTGTCTCGTTCTTCGAATTCGAGAGGGCCGGTGCCCAGCCTACGAGTCGCAACGCCTTGTCTCGCACTCGAGAGAATGGTGTCAAGAAACTGGATTCCGAGCTGTCTGTCTGCTGTGATGATCCAATATTGTGAGGACCCAGGATACAGCTGTATTCGAACAAGGGCACATGGCCATATGTTGATGCGGCAGAATGTTGGGCTAGGGTCATGGTTAACCAAATCCCTGCTGGTGAAAGCAATAATCCCAGTAGCTTCGAGCCTCCGACCGTTTTCTGATCGTAGAAGGCCCAGCGGAGGGGTGATGAAGGACTCCAAGGTGTCAGCCAGGATTTGGAAGGCAAAAGCGTTTTTGCAGGTATGAGGCCTAGTTGTTGCAGACAAGAGAAGGAAGCCAACGGATAGACCGAAAGGTGAAGCAAAGCATTTGTGACCTGATAGCTGTAATTTACACATCTGAGCAGTAGAAATCGCTTTCTGTTGCTAGCTCTCATGCGGATGATCCTCTTACTGATGTTTAGGACTTGTTCGCCCAAATACCAGTCGATAAAGGTCAGCATAAGCTGGGATACGACTTCTGCCAGTCCACCAGCTGTAAGGTATCGAATACCACCGAGGACACTACTGCTGGTCAAGAACGTCCACTCGTCCGATAGAATGTCGACGAAGCTGAGGTTTGACGAAATAAAATCGACTTGTATTCTTCTTCGCAGGCCCATAATCCACCAAGTCAGAAGATTTCTCGAGGTCTCTCCAGTCATACGGATGGTTTCACCGATATCATCTTCACCCTCTTTGATGATTCTCCATTCTTCGTCCGAGAGATATATTCGCTGTTCGCCATCAGGTAGTTCCTCGCTCAGTCGATCAATAAGTCTGTCTTTCTTTTCACATACGCCCACAGCTGCTAGGACTTCGTTTGAAGCCTTGATCATGGCTTCATTGTGATGTTTGGTAGCCAGGCTGATGGGCTCGCCCCTGACATTGTATTGCTGCTGATCAGATCTTGTTGGCTGAACCGGTGGCCCTGGATCCTGGGATGGACTTTCGTACATTGATCGGCCCTTGATGCTGTCAGTTTGAAGATACTCATGTGGCTTACTGATGAAATTCAAAAAAAAAGTCGCGAGTCACAGTCATGACGATTCGAAATGGTTATTGATGATAGATAGAAGCTAGACTTACCAAGGCCATGCGAGCAAGAAAGGCATCTCGACTCATGCTTAGTGGCTTAGTCGAACATGTGCTGGACGAACTGTTGGGTGCACGATCGTTCCTTTAACGTAAGTTTGACACCATTCCATATATTGATATGGCGACTCTTTGGTTTGATGAGACAACTCGAATATAAGTATAGTTGGTCGAGAGAACATGTATGTAGAAAGAGGTGGTCATTGGTAGAGATGGTGCTTCCGAGAGGGGAAGGCGGTGAAGGCGATGGTCCGGGCGTGACTTCTCCAAGGCAGCGAGCAGCGGGCAAAAAAGTTTCTAGGAAGTCGCATTTTGCTGCACACCAAGGCCCAAGTCCACCACCACACCAACAATGTCGAGCTTCTTCACAAAGCCCACCTCGTTGAAGAGAAAGAGACCCGAATCTGGCGCACCCCGACCTCAACGCACAAACGATCGCTCGAATGCACGTCCCACCAAGCGAAGAGAAACTCGCGACGATTCCGTCTCCGGCAGCGACTTTGACGACGACAGTGATGTAGGCCCTCGTCCGCCCGCCGACTCTGACGATGAGTCTTCCGACTCTGGTTCCGAAGGCGAAGATGCGGCAGGAAGGAGAACACGGCTGGCCGAACGATACCTCGAGAACACGCGACTACAGATTATTTCCGAAGGCTTCGACGCAAAGGATATTGATGCAGAGCTGTTGGCTGAGCGTATGGGCGAGCGCTTGAAGGAGGACTCGGCAGAAAGCAAGGGAAAGATCTACCGCTACATTGCAGACGACTACGACTACCAGAACGCTCTCCACTCGCAATTCCGCGCCGACTCGCAATCCCTGACCGGCGTGGCTACTTGTGCCCCATATATTTACACCGTCTCCAAGGACATGACCCTGATCAAGTGGGAGATGCCACAACAAATCGACGCCTCATCCAAACACACACAACCCACGAAACCCAAGAAGCTCATCTACACACGCGGCAACGGTGCGAGGAAGGACGATTTTGACTTCAAGCACCACACTGACGCTATCCTCTGTGTGGCCGCCTCGACAGACGGCAAGTTTGTAGCCACTGGTGGTAAAGACAGAAAGCTCGTTGTATGGGATGCTGCAACACTCAAACCCCTCAAGTTCTTCCACCACCACAGAGACGCCGTCACCTCCCTCTGCTTCCGTCGTACCACAAACCAACTTTACTCGGCCAGTAAAGACAGAACGATCAAGCTTTGGAGTCTGGACGAACTAGCCTACGTCGAAACACTCTTTGGTCACCAAGATGAGGTCACTGATGTCGGCGCTCTGAACCAAGAATTGTGCGTCACAGTAGGCGCTAGAGACAGGACAGCAAGATTCTGGAGAGTCGTCGAGGAGAGTCAGCTTGTCTTCCGTGGTGGCGGTAGCGGCGCCTCGTCCAAGCAAAGAAAGGAGAACGCTGCAGCCGGCATCCCCCAACCACGAGAGTTCCACGAAGGTTCTATCGACAGAGTGACAATGGTCGATGATGAGACTTTCGTAACCGGTTCTGACAACGGAACTCTCTCGCTTTGGAACATCCAGAAGAAGAAGGCCATGTTCACTCTACCCCTCGCACACGGCCTTGACCCACCGCCGAACCCCGAAGATGTCAGTGCAGAAGCCGATCCTTCGGTAGATGCAAGCGTATACACAGAACCTCAGCCTCGATGGATCACTGCCCTAGCGTGTGTACCGTTCAGCAACATTGTCATCAGTGGCAGTTGGGATGGACAACTTAGAGCCTGGAAGATCACTGAAGACAGAAGAAGGTTGGAAGCTTTGGGACCTATCGGCTGTACTGACGACAACCAACTCATCGACGGAGAGGCAATGTACATGGACAACTCAATACACGCTGTGCCAGAGTCGAACAAGACGGTCAAGGGCGTTATCAACGACCTTGCCGTGTTCGAGCGCGGTGAGAGAGGTAAAGATGGTCTGGCGATTGTTGCAGCTGTCGGCAAAGAGCACAAGCTCGGTCGATGGATGACAGACGCCGGAAAGAACCACGCCATGTTGTTCCGTGTGTCCAAGAAGGTGGTCGAGACTGGTACGATAGAGGCTGTCGAGGGATCAGAGGACGAGTGATGTGTTGCATAAAAAGCGTTTCCGTACAATTTTCCATATACCCTTCTTGATCTGTTTGAGGGAAGAAGCATTTTTCATCATCAAATTATGTCTATACATGCCCTCCTTCAATTCTAATTCCCCAAGTACATAGGTAAGACGCACAAATGGGACTTACAGCTACACACGTTCCATGACTGGATACATGAAGGAACACTCTTCTTCGAGAAGGTGAGAAGATGCGTGCAGAGAAGCGTGATCATTTGAGGATTGCTATACTACGCGCTACCGTAAGAGAGTGTGACGCCGTGAAGCACAGTATATCCAGAGATCATGAGTGCGCATCTGCGTAAAGACCAACCTGATTATTGCATCGGAAGCGTCTGGCGGATAGTAACGACAGGCACTGGATGCAAGCATACACACGAACCGACATCAACGGGACAACATGAAAAAGCAGAGGAATAAAGATTGAGAGTGCAAATTTTTTTCATTGAAAGAGGTGGATGTAAAAAAGCGACATGTACTCCTTCTTGGACACCGAGACTCACAGCCCCAAATTAATGAGACCATTACGAGAATCAGCTTCCTAAATCCAGAGAGTTATTCTGCAAGGCCACGCCTCCATCTGCCCGAAGACAGATAGGAGACTGGCAACACAACGCCGTAGAGGAAATGTTTGTGAGGTGGTATTGCCTTGCCGAAGCAAGGGTTCCAGAGCTCGACATAAGCGCCGGTCGTGGCATGGCCTTGGTGTTTTGATCGCAGTGTTGAAGAGGGTGCCGGGGAGACGGTGGTTTTATAGTAAGAAGAATTCATGAGAAGCTCGGGCCTTGATTATGTCAGCAAGCCAGGTAAGTGAAGCCAGAGATGGAGGACATTCTCATGTGCAAAAGTCATGGTATTCTCATGTCTGGAAATGGTGATAAGGAACGGGGCCGGCGAGGCAGAATCAAGGGTCCAAGTCTATCGGAGGACCCCGATGGGCCTTCGTTGTTCGCCGCGCTCGAGACTCTCAGTCGTGTGTTTAGAACCTCTTCTATTGCCCTCATGGCAGTTTGTCTTGACTTGTGTACTCGACAGAAGACTGTTGTAGTAGTCGACGACTTTGGATGAAGACGACTGGCGCTGGCAGCATGGACGCTGCACAGTACAATGCATACATTGAGCATATGAGGCAGACCGAGTATCCCATGCTCAAGGGTATGTGATAGCAACATTGCTTGATGAGTGTCCGACTGACGTGTATTCAGGAGCAACATATCTCGATCATGCTGGAACGACTCTGTACAGCAAATTACTGCTCGAGACCTTTACAAAAGACATGATGGGCAACCTTTACGGCAATCCACATTCTGCCTCGCAGGCTTCACAACGATCTACACATACAGTCCAAGATGTCCGACTGCAACTCCTCCGTTTCTTCAATGCCAACCCTGACGACTTCGATCTGGTCTTCGTTGCTAATGCCACTGCTGGCATTAAACTGGTCGGTGACGCTCTTCGCGAACACGAGTCAAGCTTCTGGTATGGTCACCACAGAGATGCGCATACCAGCCTTGTTGGTGTGCGTGAGCTGGCTCAGGAGCATCACTGTTTCAAAGACGACAAAGAGGTGGAAGGCTGGATTGAACAGGGTCGACAAGATACACAAACTCGCCTTGGACTCTTCGCCTACCCTGCCCAATCAAACATGAACGGACGCCGTCTGCCACTCGACTGGTGTGGTCGCATACGAGAAAAGGGGATTCTGACTCTGCTGGATGCCGCTGCCCTCGTCTCGACCTCTTCCCTCTCCCTGGCTGACCTCGAAACTGCCCCTGATTTTACAGTTCTCAGCTTGTACAAGATATTTGGGTTTCCGGATCTAGGTGCTTTGATCGTCCGCAAAGATGCGGCCTGGGCTTTGCAAAAGAGAAGGTATTTCGGTGGCGGCACTGTCGATATGGTCGTGTCGCTGAAGGAGCAGTGGCATGCTGTCAAGTCTGCTCATTTGCACGAACAACTTGAGGATGGAACTTTGCCTATTCATAGCATCATCGCTTTGAGATCTGCTCTATCGGTCCATCACGACTTATTTGGCACCCTGGAACGTATCTCTGAACACACGTCCTTCCTCGCTGAGCGCTTGTATTCTTCTCTAAAGTCGCTACGTCATGGGAACGACGAACCAGTATGTCAGATTTACAAGGATGCGGCTTCAACCTACGGTGATAAGAATACTCAAGGACCCGTCGTTGCCTTCAATATCCGCGACTCCAAGGGTCAGATGGTCAGTAATCTAGAAGTGGAAAAGGTGGCCCATGTCCGCAACATCAACATTCGCACCGGCGGTCTCTGCAATCCTGGAGGTATCCAACATGCACTCCATCTCTCACCATGGCAGATGAAGGAGAACTTCTCGTCGGGCCAACGTTGCGGTTCCGAGAACGACGATGTTGTCAATGGTCAACCTACTGGCATGATACGAGCAAGTCTGGGTGCCATGTCCACCATATCAGACGTCGACACCTTTGTCTCGTTCATCACCGAATTCTTCCTCGATACTTCGAATGCCCCGTTCAATCGCACAGACTCTCCTATCTTATCGCTAGATGTGCCAATATCAGAACAATTGCACATCGAGAGTCTGACAGTATATCCCATAAAAAGCTGCGCTGGTTGGCAAATCCCTACCAATACTTCTTGGGAAGTACAACCACAAGGACTGGCATGGGATCGAGAATGGTGTATCATACACAGTGGAACCTCTGTCGCACTTTCCCAGAAGAAGTACCCACGTATGGCTCTATTACGGCCAACCCTTGACTTCGCCGCAGGTTTTTTACGCGTTACTTGTGCAGTTCCCATCAAAGACGCCACTTGCACAGAAATCAGCGTGCCTCTTTCAGCAGACCCACGATGTTTCACTTCTTCCAGCAAAACTTCTACGACTACGAATGTCTGCGGGGATACTGTGTCCGCAAGAATCTACGCTGCACCTCACATATCCACCTTCTTGTCTTCAGTGCTGGGTGTCCCTTGCACCTTGGCTCGCTTCCCAGCAAACTCCGCGTCTCGGCATTCAAAACCGCATTTGAGCAACACCACCCACAACAATAGCAAAGACGTCACACCTTTGACCTTTTCAAATGAGAGTCCTGTATTGTGTATCTCACGCATGTCAATCAACGCTCTTAACGCAACTATAAAAGCAAAAGGCGGACAAGCAGTACCAGCATCTACCTTTCGAGCCAACATCGTAATATCACAACCACCACATTTACCTCCAGGAACAGAAACTGCATATGTGGAAGACAGCTGGTCATATATCTCCATCACTGCAGACAAAAGTCGAGGAGGGGAAGAAAAGGCCAAAACGGCGGACTTCAAGGTCTTAGGGAAATGCAGGAGATGTCATATGTTGTGTGTAGATCAGCAAACTGCACAGACTAGACAGGAGCCTTTTGTCACCTTGGCGAAAACTAGGCGTCAAGATGGAAAGGTTTGGTTTGGTGTACATCTGGCATTAAACAAGGGAGAGAAGAAAGGCTGGGTCAGAGTTGGTGATCAAGTCATGGCTACATAGGATAAAATCTAGGATACTAGAATGAATTAAGAAGAAAGATACATAATCGTTGAATGGTCTGTGGTATCGTACTAATAAACAAAAAAAACAAAAAGAAACTCCGTCACGGGCAGATGCTAATCTGAACGCGAACCCTCAGTGTGAATGCAGGAAGAAGAGAAGAAAAGAAAAGAAAGAACTAGAACTGCATCATCTTCCGTCAGGCACCGAACTGACGGGAGTGTATTCACGGCCGTCAACGAGGTCTGGTCTGGATAGTACACGTCGGAGGTTCTCTCTCTGATACTCGCGTTGTGTATGGAGAGATGCAGGGGCGTAGGTTTCTGTAGGGCTGGATATGAAGTCCTCGGGTCGGTAAACCAGTCTCGATAAAAGAAATTCTCTCAAAGAGCGTCGAGAGCTGGATCTTCGTAGGGAGGATGGTCTCTTGGAAAAACGTGTGCGCACCGACGGAGTTCTGAAAGAATTGATCGAAGACCGGCCGCTTTTTGGCACTGACCGTTTTCGAAGAGCATCCCATGGCTGACGGAGACGACGTCTCAGAGAGCGTCCACGCTAAGAAGCTCCTGAAGGCGGGTTGTTCCCACCACTTCCACCACCAAAGGCATCCCGCATACGAGCCCAAGCAGCGGTGGCGACTCCTGAAGCAGGTTCTGGGGTACCGGTAGACGCAGGATCGTTCGTGGTTCGCGAACGTTCAGGGCTCTCGGCAACGTTGATGGGGTCATCTCTAGTACCTTCTCCTTGACCCCAAGCTCTGTTGTTTCTCGCGGCCTGACCAGGTTCTCTCGGTCTTGTAGCATTCTCGGGAGCATCTCTAGGCATAATGCCTTGCCTGCAATGAGGACATGTGTCGTGCTCAGCCAGCCAGGCTTTGATACAATCAGGATGGAACCAA
>SWBH01000443.1:0-12014 GCA_024195465.1 Aureobasidium sp. EXF-8845 | reverse complement strand
CACGTTCCTGCATTGTCAATGCCGCCACGCCGCCCGCCACGTCAAGCCTCAACTTTCAAACTGAAATTCTATTTCAACGACATTTCTTTCGGCGAGCGAGTGCCGCGCTGCTCTTGCAGTGACTCCATCACTCATCGTCATCGCCTTCCTCCTTCCGGACGAAAAATCATATCTGCTCGCTCGTTGAATATGTACCTACCCATGACGGTCGCAGGTCCACTGTGTCGGGACCACGGCTTTCCAGAAGGTTGGTATGATCTCTATCCACAACCTGGTCCTGCCAAGAGAGAACGTACGTTCCTCGAAACAGTGGCACAGATTGACACTTTGACAACAGAGCCACAATAGCACAGCAGGGTTCGCAATCTTGCCGAGCCGGTGTGACTTGAGCGTGTCGTTCTGGTCCTAAATCGACATTGCCGTCGTCCATCACATCCGTGAACCCTGCTACCTCCATCGCACATCTGTGTTACGTCTGACTCGTACCAGCGCGGATGCGAGACCGTGATGATAAATTGTTCTACGGCCGTATTTCCTCATCGGAAAGTGGACTGCAGCGACAATCAGAAGATCAGACTGTGCTCAGATCGATGACCTGAAGAAAAACCACTGCTCGTCCTGATCAGACCGCTCTGGTGTTCTTCGCTGGTGTTTAACCAACCTGTAGCAGCACAGACAAAATAGGCCAAATCTTGGACGGCCTAATCTGTCGCGCTGCCGATCCACATCCACCATCTCCGCCAAGCAGTATTGTCTGGTCGATTCACAACATCAATTGCAATCATCTCTGAACCAACAAGTCAAGCGAAAAAACCCTCGTGGGTTACGATCACACTTACACGACTTTAGTTGGCATCGTGAATCTGCCCCCTCGAGCTGAGCTGTGTTCCTTGCTGTTTAGCCTCATCATTAAACCTGCAGATCGGATATGCACGCCAAAGTTTCCACCGTCGTTCGGAATCTGATAGAAAATGTCTCAGGTGCCGGATCGATCCCCGTTCAATTTTGAAAGCGATTTGCAGTCTTTATCGTTGAGAGCTTTAGCGGCGAACGATGTGCCTGCATGCCCTTGCATCGCAGTCTTAACAACAAACAGTTTCACCGGAGTAGTGGCAGCAGGTGAAGCCATAGAGAATTGTCTGATTGGATGCGTGTCTCACACTCCAGCAGTCGACTTTGCAGTCCGGTTCGTCGCAATGGTGAGATGCATATACAGGATAGGCATAGCATTAGGCAACCAATTTATACTCTGGATACGTCAAGCTGTCATTTGCAGAAACCTGGTCTCTTGTACTTCTGCAAGGAGCCTTCGCTGGTGGAACCGCGTTCAATTCGGGTGGCCTCAACGCAATGCGAGTCAACGAGCCTAGCATCTTTGTGTACTGGTTCGCAGATTAATATCTACAGGTTTCTCCACCTCGTTTATTAACGCCGATGGCGAATGTCGACCTGTGGAACATTCGGTACAATTCCTTACACCGTATAGTACACTGGTGTAGCTGCTGACTCAATTCGACATACTAGACGGATTACTAACCTTCAGCAGGATGTTTTAACACTCGTACCCTGTAACATACGCCCGCAACCAGTTTGTGTCGAAGCAGCGCATGTGGAAAGGTCACAATCAATAAAGCGGCAGCAATATCCCGAGTACTTCCCACGTGCGCTCGTATCTTGCACTTCCACTCTTGATCCATACACTGGAGATCCTTCATTGGGCACGTCACCTACCATATCTCACCTCCAAAGCTCGCACCTCTGTACAACTACAAGAATTTGCTTGACAAATACTAGTACTGATCCATACCAGTGGAACTCAGACCTTGCTGAATCTACTCATTGCTATTCTGTCAGGCGAACGAGTCAAGGCCAAGACCTGATAGCGGTGTACCGGACAGTCTTCAGCTGGGAGCGGCCTCTGAGCAGTCCATTACGATGGACTAGATCAATCGCAGCACTCCCTTGGATTGTCCAACATACCTTCCACACATCCTCGAGAATACTATTGATTTGGTGGGAGCATCTTTCTCCGTTTGCTGAAAACTGCAGTTCGCAACTCGACAAATGATTGTCTTAGGACGAGGATCTTCACGATCACATTCCTTAAAGAAGCAGCTCCAATACGCCGATCTTCCTGCGTCTCAGCATCGTTGTATATCTCCTGATAGCCACAGCTTCTGGGACTCGGCACGCTGAGGGACGGATGTTACCCTTTCCTTGTTCAATCCAGTATCGTCAGGGTCACCCCAAAAACTTGCAATTTGATCAATGACCATTTCCTATGTGCTCGCGCTCACGCACAACTTGTCAGCTCGCTAAAATTCCAGAACAGGTATATCGTTGTGAGTATATCAGTCACATAGGTATACCACGTCGTGTGGTTATACCAAGGGGAGTCGGTCTACGGCTTCCAGTTTCAGTCCAGGTATCGATATCAATCCTCGAAAACTCGTCCAACATCAGCCACAACGAACTAAACAACCACTGACAAACGCGCGTCGCGAGAAAGCATTTTTTTATCCATAGATAAGTACAGGATTGACAGGCCTGCCATATTCTTCCAAGCTTCTCGGAGAAGGTGGCCTGAAACAAACCTTCGGTAAGCCATGAGTCATTTGAACACGATGGCGGACCCCCTGCGCATCTTCCTCAATTAATCGAAATACATTAACTAGAAATGTATCCACCTTTTTGCAAAAAGATTCAAGAAGCGCCGCTTTACGGCGGCACTCTTCTCCGTGATTCTCCTTGCCAAAACAATCCTTGTCTGCTTATCAAACACAGCCACAGCTAAGAACGTTCAACGACTTGCAATGCCGGAGTCCGTCAATTACTGATTAAGATCAAGTCCAGCGAATCAAGAGGCGAGGGACAACCTCTGCAACGAGATATCAGGACCTTGAGTGGCCGGAGAGGATCCTGTATCTAAGAGATAACCCCTACTAAGAACGTTGACGCATTTCATATCTCTGCGATGTCGTTTTCGAAACACACTGCACAATCGTTTGGAGAGGATTAAGCAAGTTTCCGAACTCGCCCGTCAGGACCATGATGCCGGACCGTCGCTTCTGTATACCACTCTGTACGGGTCTTTGTTGAGCGGAGTTGCAGAGCTCCATGCGAGTGTCCTTCATATACAAGGTATACCTTACGTTGACATGATCTAGAGTGGAGATCGAGCTACCTGCAATGTCGGTATGTAAGCTTAACTGGTAAATGAGCGACTCCTCATAGTAAACTGTTGTCGCTGGACAATTATCTTACCGCCACTGCGGGCCGCCAGGTTTGGAAGATTATCACTCCCATGCTACACCCAGACAAGTTCAAGTGATCTAGGATGTCGTTCTCGGCTCCGACTGTTTCCTTCTCATGTCACTCTCTCCTCTTTCTTCACGATATGTTCTTTGGTCCCAGTCCTGGTTGTTGCAACGAAAGTATCGTGGACGTCAACCCAACCGTGATCCTCGACTTAACCAGCAAGTAAAAGTGGCACCGAAAACAACGCTCGAGCACTCGCCCTGCACATCATCGCATCAGCAATTAGTACTATATCAGTGGATATCTGCATACACTATGTGAGACTTATATACAAGTCTCGAACCCGGCATCACGCCCGTAGAAGTTAATCAATCGCTATGACCAACCCAACATGCTTAAAGACATTCAAGTCACATAATTTGTAGATCATCACTCAAGCCCCTTGAGACAAAACATACAGGAAGGAGGCGAGAAAGGTATGCAGCTTCCTCAACACGCTACTGGCCACACACCACTGTATATGGACTGCAACTTGATGAAAGTGCCCACCAATAATTCGGGACTTCAGTCTCACCACCGATACAGCAAATACCGAGTTTGTATTGACTGTTGTGGAGACCAACACTCACACTTACATCTCAACTATTCCAGCCCTCAGCTGTCCAACTCACTCACATCCAAAGTGTATCCCATCAACTACCGGTACTGATGACTCGATCCCAGACCATCATATCATATCACGTCATGCGAGGATATAAGATAAGCATCTTTCTCTTACTGCAGCTCAACAAGCTTCATATCCACAAATTCCACACCACACCACTTTTGATTTTGACCAGCTCATGTTGATTGCAGTTGTAAGATGGTCTGCAAGAAGAGCTAATGCAAGTTTAACAATACCCCTAGTCGCTTGGAGATGGCAGTAATCACGCCAGTCTTGCACCCTCTCGATACTTGAGACTGTGTTTATGAAGGGGGGAGTAACATAATGGCTCCTTCATCCACTGTATGCAAATTCGTAGTCTTGTTTCGCGCGAGATGACAACGAAAGACACGAATACAATAAACAAGGAGTACGGTATACCTCAAAAAGGCTCCACTAGAGATTCACCGTATGACAACAAAGACAGCAAAATGAGGAACCTACTTTTATCACATCCAACCAACTAAAAAAGTACGCTATGCAAACAAACAAAACACGCCTTTCCACATTCCCATATCTATGCTTCTTCAACCTTGACAGCCTTCTCCACAGCCAAAGTCTTCGCGCCCTCAACAGTCACGGTCTTGATACCCGCAACTTTTGATTCCTCTTTCTTCACATCTCCAGTAACAGCGTCTCTCTGCACAGTTTCAGCAGCTTTGGTCTCCACGATTTGGCCATTGGAGTCCCTCTGCTTTCTCTTCCAGCCTGTCTTGAATAATTTGCCCAGTTCAAAGTTTGGGAAGGCATGTGCTTCGGTGTTGAAAACTACTTTGTCCAATGGTAGTATATCGTCAGGGCCAAAGAGGAGGTAGAAGTATTTGAGTGTTTCTGCAAGCCAGAAGGATTCCATGTTATCGCGAGCGGTCGTGGGGTTGCTGTTGACATCGTTGATGGATGTGTATCCGCCGTTGTGGTCTACAGCAGTGTGCTTGACAAACGACGAAAACATTTCCCAGCCCCATTCTCTGTACATGTCGTCGTTGGTGATGCGCCACATGTAGAAGAGACTCTCGACTGTCTCGGGACGTTGGAGGTTGTGTGCGTCTGCGGGTTTGACGATCAAGTCTTTTTTCCACTCGGCTTCGGCGTCGTCAGATAGTGTTTCTGGCGATTGGAGGATTCCGTCAGGCATCAAGGCAGGAGGATCGTGCATCTCGAAGTGAGTGATTTCTGCGGCGAGGCCGGTGGCAGTGACTTTGTATGTTGCCCAGCATGTCTTCATGAGCTGCTTGGCTAGTTCGATCTCGCCTTCTTGTTTCTTGCCCCAGGTCGGAGACTTTCTTGCTTCGGCGAGAGTTTTGCCTTGAGTGGCTCCTAGAGCGATGGTCCCTGGCATGAAACATACCAGATGGTCCATCTTGGGTTCGATAGGGTGATCGAGGCCTTGAGGACGCTCACCAAGAACGGTGAGGTTAGCGCTTTTGGAATATGTGATAAGGTGTTTTTGGATACCAGCGAGAGACTGGTCCCACATCTCTTGGTAGACAGACTCTTGCTTCGAGGTCTGTAAATATTGCTTGATGAGGTATTCTGTAGTCGTTAGTACAAGCTCGAAACGCGCTATCAGGCTTACATACCATAGTAGGAGTCACCACGACTACCCAATCTGATGTTGCTCCCCCTAAAGTTTCCAGTTTGGGCGTAGATGAAAATGGGCAAAAGGCCATCCTCCATGCCGTTGTCATCAACGACTTGCATAACCTTCTCAGCCTTCTCCCAGTAGTGAACCTCACCAGTCAGCTTGGCCAGATACTTCATTTCAAGTTGAAGACTGGTAGCTTCGGCAGTCGAAGAAGCACCTCCATCATCGTGAGATGGAATGCCTTTTCCAGTGTGAAGATTGACGCTGGCATAAGGTACACCAGAATTTGAATCGTATGCGCCGAGCAGACGATCAGCTAGATCAGCAGCCTTTTCTAGATACAAGTCCTCGCTGATGGAAGCACCCGTAGCAGAGTGACTCGTCAAGGGAGCGTAGTCAGGGAAAGTAGTAGAGATGTAATGGGCAGATAGTAAACCGCCCAGCATGCGAATAGTCGTCTCGAAAGTGTTTACATCGTGATCGATGTCGTAGTGCAAGGTTGTCGAAACCCAATCTCTAGCGTGTGAGAGTTCGGTGGTGAGGTTCATGAGCATGAGAGTGTCGAGAGCATCTACTATGATCCATCCCATGCCACCATTGACCATATGACGGCCGGTCTGGGAAACAGGCTTGAATTCATCATAGCCCCAGCCATGTTGTTCGTATGATGACCAGCTCAGCTTAAAAGCGTCTCTTACTTTCTCTCTTCGCTCTTCCCAATTCGCAGGGTTCTTGGATTTCGACTTGAGCACACTAGGGGTTGATGCGCCAGAGAAGCCTAACCAGTAGACAGCAGTGATAAAGGTGACGAGTAAGGTGGCAAGTATGCGTTTCCTTCTGAACCAGGGCAGTCTACGGGAAGAGCCAGCAAATGGCTTGTCTTTGTACATGGGCAAGGAAGGTCTCCTGTCACCAAACATTCCTCCTATTTTCTCGGCCACGCCTGTACTGCCAGTCGAGGCATCCTGGGTTGTTTGGAATCGCGATCGTCCTCCATCGGGGCCGGTACGAGGTAAGGCGTATGACATGGTGTTGGGGGGCTACAAGAGCCGGCGTGATCGGTTACAACAAAGGAGTGCGATTTAGTAGGCGGAAGGCTGCATAAGTTGCGATACAACTACGCGTGGAATGGCCAGTCGGTAACGTCGCTCCAGATCAAGATTGTGGCGCTGGTACAATACGGTGTCACTCGGACCAGAGGAACGAAAAAGAGAGTAAAGGAACAGAGGTCAGAGTCGCAAAGGTGATGGAATTCTTGAAAAGGTGTCAAGGTGGCATATTCACATGCAGATTGTCCCTCGCTCCTTCCCCACAATCCAACCCCTGAAGCCTTGGAATAATCATCTACACCATCCAGCTGCACTCTCTCGCGTGACATGAACAACCAACTCCCATACTCTGTTGTGCACGTGAATCCGAATGAGATCTTGAACAATGTAACAGTGGTATTCAACAATGAGCTGAATCTCATAAAGTTATCATCCCAAACGCCCCTTTCCCATTTCGACTTGGAATCAAGTTCCCGTTCACCTTTCATTAATATATCAAGTACAATACACATCCCCCACATCATAGAAAGATTGGTGCTCCCCGGTTGGCTCGCGCTTTGAGCTGACTCTCCTTGAACTGTTCCCACCCTATAGGATCCTTCATCTGTAGCTGTTGTAGCTCCTCCAGATTGGCCCCCATCTTCTGCATGACTCCTTCCCATCCACCTTCTTTGTCCATCAGCACACGTAATTCCGGTCCTGAGATGTCAGCCAGCTTCGACGCGATGTCGGCCATATGTGATCCAGGGGCCCATTCAGCATGTACATCCGATTCGGATGTTTGCACGGCGACTGGCACATCGATGATGTCCTGTCGTACTTTGTGTCCCAGACGATGGATCCGGCCTTCCTCGATTGCGAGTGCTCGCGATGCCAGACTGACATCGCTAGCCTTTCGCCTCATAGATCCAGAGCCGCTGGCGTGTATCTCGTCTTCGTCGAGATCCGACTCGATAGCAGAAGCAGAAGCCTCTGTGCCGAACGTGGTAGCAGAGCTGGCCATAAAGTCGGCTGACAACGGTCCAGATTCTGTAGACTCCAGTGAAGAGGATAGAGAGAAGTTTTGTTGGTGTGGTGGAATGTCCAAGTGAAGTCGAGTCTCCGGGAACTCGTCCTCGAAACGCTCGATCATACCACTCAAAGTCTGATCAAGGAAGAGCAGACGGCGGTAGTTCATTTCGTCACCAGCCGCAAACTCCTTTGCCAAAGCTGGCTTCAGACGGTTTCGAAGCTTGCGAGCACTGTCAAGCAGATTCCTACTGACCTCCTTAGCCTTTCCGCGCCTCTTGTTTTCGCTTTGTGCTGGGTCGCCGATATCTCTGGGAGTCGTGGTTCCTGATAATGAGATGCTGCCGTGACGTGATTCCGTTTTGTCTTGTCCAAGGAAATACTCCAACGCTTTGATGATACCGTTACCACCAACAATGTAATCGTCGTCGGGTGCTGTTTCGTCGTCGCTGTCAGCAGAAAGTCGATCTCCATCCAGATGTCCCACAAGATGAACCAGCACATCTGGAACTGGTGCTTGTCGGGCGTCCTCTACTCCGTGTTGTTTAGAGAGCATGGTGGCTGCAGGCAGCAGAGATGATGAAGCCATGGTTCTATCCATGTTACGCAGACAGTATGCAACAATCTGCTTGGCCAATGCCTTGACTACCTCACTTTGTCCAGGACCAGGAACCTATATCATGATCGTTAATATCAAATATGAAGAGATTATAACAGTATGACTTACGTCGACATCAATGCAAACGAGTGACTTAGATACTCGTGCAGCAGCGCAAAGCGAAGCGTACAAAGCGCAAGCTTCCTCCTGACTATCCTCATCGGTCGCTTGAGATAATGCAGATAGTTTAGGGTTCTCAAGAATGGTTAGATGAGCAAGTGCGACACCCTCTGGCAAAACCTGTTACAAGTTAACACAAGAAACGGAACCGTTGGCGGAATCAGTCTTACCTCAGCCAATGATATCGCCTGTTTCACTGATAGACCAACATCCGTAAGATGTAGTCTCTTCAGATTCTCCAGCTTGGGCAGGTACCTTCTGAGTAGCTGGAGCGCGCCTCCATCGCCTACAAACAGACTTCTGTTGTGACTGATGTCAATGAAGCGGAAGTTTTGTAGTGTCGTCAAGGTGGGTAGAAGCTCTTTAAGAGAGTTCGTGTCGAGGCTACAACCAGCGAGACTCAAGCCCCATACAGGACATTGAGGATTGTGTCTGAGTGCTTCAGCAAGCTTACCAAGCTTGCCCCTCAGGTCGTTGCTACCCAAGTCAATAGCTTGGCAGACACCTGACCGGACGTAATGAAGAATGTGTTCGAAGCCTTGATCGTCGAGCTTGTTACCGGCAAATCCAAGTCTGGCAATACCACAAGTCGTGGCTCCATCCACGATTTTTCGAATTTGATAGGGAGCGAGTCCGCATTCAGCCATGATGATCTCTTCGAGGCGAGACCCACCAAGTCTTCCAGACAGTGCTTTAAATAATGTCTCTGCAGCATCGACTGACTTGCCAGTCATCTTGGGCATCTGACTGGGTGCCTTGATGGTGGTATCAGGCTCGCTTGGCGGTAGTTCCTGAGGGAAGCGTAACATCGAAACGTCGAGAGCCTTGATTGATCGGCACATATACAAGAAGACAGAGACGTGCTTCCACCCAATTCTCGAGATTCTGGGGTTGTTCTTTAGGGTAAGCTTCTCCACGATTCCACCCGTAGGTTTCGCAGGGACCTGGCGAGCACCATTTCGCCGCCTCGTGGGTTGAGGCTTCTTTGAAGCGAGTAGACCAGACAGAACGACGCGCAAGCCCTCGTCACTGAGGTCTGCATCCTCGAGCAACAGTCTCTTCACAGGGACAATTGCGAGCCAATCGCTCAAAGTGACAAAGTCGGCCAATTGAAGCCGAGACCCGGTAAGATTGAGTTGTGTTACAGTTCCGGGGTCATCAGGTGATGTACAGTCCTCTGCCATGAGTTGTTCCGTGATGCGCTTGAGAATAGGCGATTCTCTGAGTTGACAACATCTTCTGTAGATTCTCACTGGATCAGTGGTCGGACGATCTTTGGGAGTCGTTGTGCCTGAAACGATGGGTGTTCCGTTGGTCGCGGGGCCTTGGGTTGGAGAGACGTCACCATCCAACTCACGAGGTAGTTGTCCATTGTTCTCAGCCTTTTGTCTCTTCTTCTCTTTTCGTTCTTTGCGCGCTTCATCCTCAAGCGATGCATCGAAATCGTCCCCAGAAGTCGCAGTCTTGTCGCCATTTTCCAGACTGCTCTCGGGTGGCCCCAGGCTAGCATTGTTAGTAGATGCAGCAGCGGCATCTGACTGCTCTTTGCGCTCAGTCTCTGCCTGCGGATGCTTCAGGGCCTCTCCTTCTCCGCGCTCCTTGGTCTTTTTGGAAGTCTTGTTCTGTTTCAGAGCAGCAGTTTCGTTATCATCTCTGTATCGTGGTCCAGAAGCAATCTCGACATCGACCGAGAAGGCGACACGCCGCAGCTTAGCAGAATCGAGTTCTGGAAGCAGACAGCGTTCGCGGTTCTGGTTGACGTTCAGAACCCGACGAGGGCACACGCCACCATTTTCGCCAGCACGGGGTGTACCGGCATTTTGAGCGCCAGAAGATAGACGACGAGTAAGGTTCGAGAAGAAGGAACTGTTGGACTCCTTTGGCCTCTGAGGAACGTATGGTTGTAGTTCTTCGGCTTCACGGTTGGGTACTGGTGCGGGACTCGTGGCTAGGTTGTCTCTGGCAGACTGCGAAGATGGTCCAGCATTCGTGCCATTGGCCTGAGACTTTGTGGTCTGTGGCACACTTGGAGAAGGAGGAGTCTGCGAGGAGAACTTTGAACTGATGTTGGAAATCCATGAGTTTCTGCGTGAGCTCCTCGTACCATCGGGACCCTCTCGTTGCGAAGAGGCGCGACTGAGGATACTCGGTCTCCGTGACGCGGGTTTAGATCCAGAGTTGGGCGAGTCGGTAGAATTCGGGTTCGAAGATGGAGGTTGAGCTGGAGTAGCGTCTCGAGGCGGAGAAGATTGTTTCGAAGGGAGCGGAGGCGGCTTCTTCGATTCTACAGGCGAAGCGGAGCGCGAACGAGTATGCGACGAGACGGGTGGAGGGGCATCATCGACCACTCCTGGAGCTCTGTGGACGTGAGGTTCGTGCTGAGGATGCTCTGCTTCAATTTGAGTATACGCGCTGGACAAAGTGGCATTGGTAGAGAGCATACCTCTATCTCTGTTTGGCTGATGGAGCCAAGATACGTCAACACCGTGTACACTCTCCATTATGCTTCGGTGGGTCGTGTCGTGTGGGGGTACTCAAAGGTGTATCAAGCCATGCTCTTTCTCAGTTCGCGATTTGTGTTGATTCTATCGCCAACAGCAAGACTATATACAGCGATTGAACCGAAATGCGACGAGGACTTGGCTTGGGGGGTGCGAAGGGTATTAAAATGTGTAGCGGGCCGGATGTCCAAGAGGTCCAGATCAGCGAATGTGGAGGTCAATCGGTTCCTCTTACTCCTCACTGGCACGCGTGACTCTAGTACTACCGCTTATATTTGCGCTGTGCTTGAAGCCCGTCAATTCTGACCACAGTCTCACCGTCTATTTTCAACAGTGTAGAGCACTCGTTTGTCCGTCGCATCATATCTGCGTGAGGTCGGTCCATTTGAGAGCTTCGGCTCCACGCTCTTCGGACTTTTGGTACAGACCAAAGCGCGATCGAGACTACTGGCGTGCTCCGTATATCGGCGGACAATTTCGTTACACACTGGCCCCGTTTTACTGCTTCTCTAAAATATCCAATGACGAGTTGGACTGCCCATATTCGCTACTCCACGGACATGCAACCTTTGGCGGGTGACATGATGGGTTGGAGATCGCGTGCATAAGACTCGGCTCGCTCATCTTCCGAGGATGCACGCTGAGCGCATACGCCGCTGAGGTGGCTGAAGTTTGACTGGCAACGAATCTGAGCAGTCAATCCAAGGACATCGGGAGGGCACCCTCAGTAAAGTACTCAATCTCGATCAAACTAGCACAATGTACTTTCAAATCATCACTTCACAATGTATCATTCACAGAGGAGACAAAAAGGTTTGATGACCTTGCTTTGCAGACTTTTTGATTCAAAATAAAAGCAACCACAATTGCCGTAGCATATTGTCCCACCCATGATATCCTTAAAGCAAGGCCATTGACGCCGAAAGCTCCTGTCATAAACGTGGAAGGAAACTCTCAAAACGTCACGAGTTCCCGACCATTTTTGGCCACCCCATGCCCCTTTTGATGCTAATGTAAATGCATTTAGGCAGAAAGAGCCTTGATCTTCTCCTGGATCTTGGCCTCACGCTCAGCCTTGGTAAGCTTGTTGTCGCGGTACTTCTTGGACTCCTCCTTCCAGAAGTCCTTGGAC
>SWBH01000442.1:0-12019 GCA_024195465.1 Aureobasidium sp. EXF-8845 | reverse complement strand
GTGCTCGATGTCATCGTCATGTGGCTGGGGCGATCAATTCCCGCTGGGCTGCCTAGAGCTCCATCAGAGCATTTCATACAAGATCTCGACCTTCTGTCGTTCTTCCCTCTGTTCTGTTCATTAAACTTTAAGTCGACAAGTACCAGGTACCTGTCGCATCTATATCAACATGGTCTCGCTGTGGGGATCAAACAACAACGACGAGCAGGCCGATGATGGCTCAACCACCCCGAGAGGCTCGACTGAGGACACCAGACGTCCTCCGTCCAGACGTTCCTACGAGCGCAGAGAACGCGAGGCAGACGAGAGATCCAGACTCTTGCCTGCTCAACCCCGTCCTCCTCACTCGGATGGTTACCTAGACCCAGATGACCCGGCTGTAAGCTTCCTCGTTTCCCTCTGATCACATTGGGCTGTACTGACAATCCCTAGGTCTCTCCTTACAATCTCTGGACCGTCCGCTTCTTGAGATACCTTACCGTCCTCTTCTTCCTCATCAACTTCATCTGGTGGGTTCTGCTCTTCGTGTGCATCTTCATCTCTCCTCCTGGTCTGCACACTAGAGGTTCTGGTTTCTTCGATTTCTCCTACATCACCCTGACCGCTGGCAACCTTCTGGTCGCCATCCTCTTCTTCACTGCCCCCTCCAAGGGCATGCGTATCACCTCGGGCGTCATCACCGCTATCTTGGCCATCGATCTGATCATGATCCTTGCCATTCCCCGCCTCAGAGTCGAGGAGGGTTGGCCGGGTATTGCCTCGATTGCTTGGGCTACTCTTATCGGTCTTTGGTGTGTCATTACCGATAGAGTAGTTGCTTGGGGCAAGAAGGAAGAAGAGGAACGTCTTACTGGTCGCGCTGAGACGCGCAGAACACTGCGCGAGTGGCTGGCCATCTCCTTGGCTACCTTGATCCTCATTGTCTACGCTGTCATTGCCGTCCTTATGACCGCAACCCTCATCCTGCGCGCTCGCGATGCTTCTCTGGATATGGAGGGCGAGCGCTACTACGTCGATGGCGACAAGTACCAGGTCCACCTTGCGTGCATGGGCAACGTCACATACAACTCTGATGGTGCTGCCAACCCTACTCTCCTGCTCGAGGCTGGCGAAGTGCCTTCGGAGTACGATTTCGAACACTGGGCCTATGCTGCTTGGAAGAACGGCACCATTGACCGCTACTGCTACTGGGACCGTCCTGGTTACGCTTGGTCTGATAGCGCTCCTAGCCCTCACAGCGCCGGTATGTCTGCCGATGCTTTGTCCGAGGCTTTGGCTGTCGCTGGTGAGGAGGGTCCTTTCATCCTTGTCTCGGCTGGCTACGGCTCCATTGTCTCGCGCATCTTCTCCGCTCGTCACGTCCGCAACATTGCTGGTATCATGATGATCGACCCTCTCCATGAGGACCTTCTCCACCGCATTGGCGGCGCATACAGAGGCTTCGTTCTCTGGGGCTTCGGTATCATCTCGCCTCTCGGTATCCAGCGTAACTTTGGTGCCATCTTCAACGGACGCACCCGCGAGGATCGTGTCTACGGTCGTTCGGCTTACCAAGGCGGCAAGTTCATCAAGGCCCAGCTCCAGGAGAACCTCATGGCCGAGTCTCTTACCAAGAACGAAGTCGCCACCGCTCGCACCATCCAGACTCCCGATGTTCCTCTCGTCATCATCAGCAGTGGTATCAGCAACCGCCGCGACAACGAGTGGGAGCGCAAGCAGCGCGACTTGACTAAGCTGACCGACAACTTGATCAGCTGGGATGTCGTTAACAAGGCCCCTCATGAGGTCTGGAGAACTCTTGATGGCAGAAATGTCATGGACAAGAGACTGAGGGACATCGTCAAGCAGGGCTACAAGGCCGTTGCGATCAACGAGGAGGAGAAGTAATATGGATAATAGTCACTTTCACGACCCCTTCAAGTTTTCCCTTGCCAACAGATGAGACCGAATCATGGTAACAAGCGCGGTGGCGGGCAACGATTATAATGTCTTTATTTTGCGTTGCACTTTGTTGCATTTCCACACATCCCAGTACATATGACTCTCATTGCATCTAATCTTCCAACTCTCTACGCATATCAGCTGCTATGTGGTTCCAACAGATTTAATAAATGCTCGCTAAGTCATATGCTTCTACAACAATGGATGTCTAAACGACCTATGCGACACTGCCTTCATCTGCATGATCATCATGCAACAAAGGCGCATCCTCATCATCTCTGTACTCCCTGGCAGTAAAGAACCTCGTCAACCTCCTTTGACCCCTCCACTGTCGCTGCTTCACCGCTTCCTCAACCTTCAAGCCCCAATGCCAAACCATACCAGCAATAAACCCCACAGCATCATTCTTGAACGCCAAACAACCAGCCACCGTAACCAACATGACAGCCCACCGATTCTTCTTCTCTTGCTCTTTGAGTTTACATCTCTTATCCGTAGCAGCTTGATCTTCATTTTCCGTTTCTTGCCATGCGTCTTGAACGTCATCTAGTGATTGTCCTACTTTTGCTAGTTCGACGCCTGCAGCCAAGACCATAACTCCCAACAGACTTCTGGGAAAGCGTTGGAGGAGGGGGATAATGGTTTCGCCGGCGACCAGACCGAGGAGGAGTTTTACGAGACCGAGGAGGATTATAGAGGCGCCGCTGCGAGCGCCGAAACGATGTTGAGCTGCTAGGCCGCCGGAGCCGTGGCATATGGGCATAGCGCCGAACCAGCAGCCGATGAGGTTTGCGAGGCCGACTGAGAGGCCGATTTGAGTGTTTGAGGGTGTAGGGGGTTGATTGGAAGGAAACAGAGATGTGGAGAGGGATGTCACTGCTAAAATGCTATTTAAAGTTGTGAGAGGGAGTTGGGGGAGACCGGCTTCGAAGGCGCCTTTGTAGAAATCTTTGGGGGTGGGGATGTAGAGTTGGGGATGCCAGGTGTGGAAGCTCGAGGGGGTCTGAGGTGATGGGTGTGAGGTTGAGAGGTGAATGCCACTTAGTGTGAGACCGAGGATGAATACGAGGAGAGCGTAGGGAACTCGAGGTATCAGGGATGAAATGAGGAGGAAGATGAATGCAGCCATTGCCCACAGCCAGTTATCCGACCAATTTGGACTCGTCCATCCGAGTGGTTTGAGCAGACTAGTTCCTGCTGAGATGACTAGAGCAAATCCAGCTCCCATTTGGATACCTCTAACAACAGGGATAGGCACCACGCGGCCAAACCACTTGAGAAGACCGGTGAGACTAAGAAACGTTACCACTCCCCCCACGAAAAGACCAGCAGAGATATTTTCCTTTATGGTATATGACTGACTGATGGCGATAGCAGCTATAGCCTTCATGGGTTGCACAGGCAATGGTATACCAAATGCTATCCCTGTTGCTATATTTGCGATTCCAGAAAAGACCAAGGTAGCAGATAGAGATATGCTTTTCGTCAGGGTCAGAGCAATGAGTAGAGGCAGTAGAGTTCCCAGATCGCCCAGAGCACCGGAGAGTTCGTTCAGTGGTTGTGTTTGTAGGGTACGTAGATTATGCTTGTTCACACTCGCTATGCGTGAGTAAAGAGATGCCATCATGATGGAGTTGTATGCAGATGCAGGAAGATGCTCAGGAAAGATAAAATCGCAGAGATGCTAGAGATGCTAGAGATCTTAGGTCGTCGTCAGATCATAAACACAAAGGCCCGTGATCCAGCCACGTAGGTCTCGTACGGAAAAAATATATATTGGTTTGTCAAAGAGAAGGTTGATAGGGCCTCGGAGATGTCACGGTGACGCTAGTAGGTCTAAGCTTCTCGAGACGACCCTGTCCTTAATCTCGGTCGCGTCTTCCGTGTCGCTTTCGGCGCGTCTTCCCAAGAACTTCTCAACTACCTTGATTTATTTATCTACATTCATCACGGCGAGAACGAGCATGCCTCCGAGCTCGGTTCTACCGTCCTCATCGCAGGTCGCTGCACCAATACCGAGCTCGCAGATGGTAGAAACGTCTCAACCAGCAAAGAAGCTCAAGAAATATCGACCAGTGAAGCCTTTACCGTATGAGCTTCGGGATATTATCAACGTCTATATCGAAGAACAACTTTGTAAATCCCCTCCTATGACTGTCTTTCTAGAACAATTTTCTGACTTCGTGCAGTCTCACAAGCACTTCCACTACTATCAAACACACTTATCGCAGGCACTGATGGCACTTCCGATGGACGGACCTTACCAACTTATGTTCCATCACCTCAGGTACTAGCCATCATGGCCACTCTGGCTGTGCATCCTCAATGGACCAATCGATCTACAGAACCAGAGAACGTGAAGATAGCCAACGATGCACTATTCCTTCTTGAACACGTCAACTCCATTGTCGGCGGTGCCAGTGCCAAATTCACCTTAGCTTTCAAATTTTTCGACAAATCCGACTCTCGAGACCGACGACGACGTACTGGAGACCATGCGGATAATCCAGAAGATGACGGCAAGTTGAAAATCAAAATGGCCAATGAAGGCGCAATCTGGAATCTTGCCGAAGACTTTTGGGCTGTAGTTGGTTGGGCTTTCAACTGTTCATGTCAGTATCCCAAGCGATGGGAAAGATGGAGACCCTGGTTAGCGTTCATGCTTGATGCACTCGAAGACGACCTGCAAGAAAGGATATCTGCTGTCGAGCCCATGAGGAAAGACGGCAGAGAAGCGGCAGCCAACACACTGCTCTCAGAAAGCTTGATCGCACAGTACTGCCTCGCCACAGGCGACGGTAGATCCGGCAGAAGAAGAGTTATGCGAGCCATCCTCGCCAACGGTTGTAAGAAGGACCTGGTCGAGTTCCACGAGATATGGAAGAACGAGACTAAGCCTCCGAAAGAGAAGAAGATGGAAGAGCTAGTATCCAAGAAGAAGATCGACTTTGATAAGGAAGAGTACGGTGACTACATGGACATGGACGACTCTGAAGACGAGGAAGAAACTTTACCATCGACGCCAAAAGCAACGACCTCAGCACGTTCGTCGCGTAAGAGAGGACGACCATCATCAGCGACACCTGATCTGGATGCGGAGAGCGATTACAGCGTATCTTCTGATTATGGCGGTTATTTGGCCGTGCAACTTCGCCAGCGTCTTATTGCTTTGGTAGGCATTGTTTTTTCCTTCGGTTTGACAGACTCTGACACTGTGTAGCTCATCCAGATCTCGGTCCACTACGAAGACGCCTTCATGGAGGCTGAAGACTGCTTCGATCTGGTGACAGAATTCCTCCGGCCTCTGCCACTAGACACCTTCATGCTATTCGTTTCACCACCGACCCAATGGTTAGAGCCCCACTCGCACGCTTCCCTATGCCAAAACCTGCTTCGTCCAACCATTTCCTCCGAAGCGCCAACCTACCACGCGGACACAATGACACAAATAGAATTCGAGAAGCACTTCTTACCGTACCCTGCTAATTACACCAAATATGTTGAGAATGTACGGGTAAGCTTGCTGGTGGAAACTCTGTTGAGATTGCTGTTCAGGCATTCTGCACTGATTGTTAATGACAGTCTGAAGAAAAAGCTGGAGGAAGGAATCAGGGCTAGAGAGGCAAAGGCAAAGTTTGGAGCGAGAAAGTTGGTTGGTGTGAAAGAGGCGGAAGAGGAAAAGGCTGTGAAGATGTTGGCGAATAGTGCAAATCGGATGAGAATGGTGGTTCAGATTGCTGGTGCCCAGCAGCAGAAGTAGACTCTTGATCAAAAGATATGTCGAGAGCATCACCCGGTTGATCATACCAAGGGAAACGCTCACTCGTTCCATTCAATCGTTCCATTTATCCAGTTGCGTCAATGAACATAGGAAGCTTTAGAGAACATGTGGTTGAGATCTCGCACCCCTTGCATAACAGCGAGCGGTAAATTATATACCATCAAAATGCACGATGTCTTGATGGAAATGAGGATGGCCAGAGATACTATAAGATTACCTCTCTCTGTGGATATGACTCTATCTCGGAAAGTGTTATGCATCCTGATAGGTATTGATACCAGTCGTTGGCGAGAATATTAGACAAGATAGGATGGATCAGGGTGGTACCAGGGACAGTTTTGACTTGTAAATTACAGACGTCGAGCGCGAGTGAAGGCGGTGAAGCGTGGGGCGTCCTCGATTGGGATTTGGATGTGACGTTGATCTGTTTCCCAACTCGCTCGCTCGCTCGCAACACACGACACCAGTCCAGTCTCTTTCTAAATCGATCTCTGGTACCTTCTCTTTCACTCAAGTCCGGCTTCCACGGATTCGAACCACTCCACCCTCGTTACAGAACATTACCCACTTAGAACGGCCTCGTCGGTCTAATCACCCCGAATCACACAGTCAAGATGTTGAAGATCTGGTCTATGGTATGCATGATGGGAGAACACCGCTGACGAGCCTTCGCTGACTGATCGTGACAGAAACAACAACAGCAGAAGGACCAGGCCGCTGCGTCCGGTGGCGCAAAGAAGAAGAAGGTCACGGCAGCCCAGCTGCGTGTGCAGAAGGGCAAGTCGATATGACTCACAACCGCACTACATGCACTGACAGATAGACAACAGATCTATCCGAACTGTCGCTCGGTAGCACCATGACGACAACCTTCCCCGATCCCGACGACATTCTGCACTTCAGCCTGACCATCGCACCTGACGAGGGCATGTACAAGAACGGCACCTTTGACTTTACATTCAACATCAGCCAAAACTTCCCACACGAGCCGCCGAAAGTCAAGTGCACGCAAAAGATCTATCACCCCAACATCGATCTTGAGGGAAACGTGTGCTTGAACATCTTGCGCGAGGACTGGAAGCCAGTATTGAATCTGAATGCTGTTATCGTTGGCCTGCAGTTCTTGTTCCTCGAGCCTAATGCTAGTGACCCGTTGAACAAGGAGGCGGCTGAGGATCTTGCTCGCGATCGTGATGGGTTCAAGCGCAATGTGCGTTCGAGCATGGCTGGTGGTAGTGTCAAGGGTATCTCGTATGACCGCGTCATGAAGTAGAACACTCGACGAGAGAGACTAGGACGAAGAGTTCATGTGGCATACGACTGGCGTTTTCTTTCTGTGCTATCGATACGAGCGATCTTCTACTCTTGTCATGCTGGCTTTTCATTTTCTATATAAGCGGTGCCACGACTGGCACGTACATGGCGGCAAGGCAGATCGCATATGGCGACTCATGTTTATTCTCTGCTCGCCAATGACAGTATATCTTCTCTTCCATTATATTTGCCCGTGATCGAGTAGTGTTCGTATATGCCAAGGTCAGGGTCACATGCGGAGAGGTCTGTGCTTCGGCGGAGCAAGTTTCCAGACTCGAATTCGGTGCTGCTTGGTTTCGAACAGCGAGAGCACCAGATACACCACCACCCTCGTTTCGCCCTCGACACATATACACACACAATGCAAACCTCACTAAGGATATCGCACTCGCTGCAAAGCAACAGCCAGCAATGTCTGCGCTCGCTCCAGCAGCAGCAATGCCGCCACGTCTCGTCCTTCCGCCGCACAAAAAAGATGCTGCTCGTCCAGCCCGACCCTTCATTCACCTCTTCCACCGGCAACCAAGACCACATCATCTACAACCCTCCTTCATCAGCACCAAACGTGTATCACACACCCTTGAAATTCCTCCCCAAAGACGACCCGCGACGCCGCCTGCACACTCTCCTC
This sequence comes from Aureobasidium sp. EXF-8845, assembly GCA_024195465.1. Classification (NCBI taxonomy): domain Eukaryota; kingdom Fungi; phylum Ascomycota; class Dothideomycetes; order Dothideales; family Saccotheciaceae; genus Aureobasidium; species Aureobasidium sp. EXF-8845. The sequence goes on along the minus strand of SWBH01000442.1, from coordinate 4,352 downwards.
CGACCCACCTCCGCCTCTGCCTCTGCCTCTTCCACAACATCCCTCCCACCAGCCGTACGACCAGTATACGAAAAGAAGTACCATCTCAAAGAGGCAGATATTGAAGAAATCAGACGACTGCGCGCAGAAGACCCACGTCAGTGGACGCGAGTCCGATTGGCAGAGAAATTCGAGTGCAGCCAGTTTTTTGTCAGTTTGTGCTGTTCAGCACCGCAGATCAAGGAACAGAGGTCGACCGAACTTGAAAAGATCAAGGAGAAATGGGGGAGAACAAAGACCGAGGCGCGTGAGGATAGGCAGACTAGGAAGCAGAGTTGGGGAAAGGCTGTCTAAAGATGGCTTGTTGATTTGGAGGAAGAGAGGGGCAGGCAAAAAAGTTGCAAAAGGCATGCTATCTGCATTTGCATTTTCACAGGTGTTTTCTAGGGAGGTGAAGGGGGACCGATTGTCTTTCGTTAGGACTTCTGTTGAAAGGGGAGGTTTCCTGACTTGTATATGCTCTGGTGTTTGAAACATGTCACGCGATGTGTTTTGTTGTAAGATAAAGATGGAAACAGGGCTATACATTGCGTCTATTTTGTATCAAAGACAGAAAAGAGAAGCTTATATTGTACATTCAAACCAAAGACTCAGTCAATCCATCACACAAGCAAATGCGAAGATAAAATGTAATCAAATGAAAGAATAAATGCAGAGAAGCCGGGCTTGGCAAAATCCCGGATTACTCCGTCGTCACCTCATGGCTCCTGCATACCGATGAACGGAACCTCGAATTGCAAGCCCTCACGCCCTCTCCACTCCACAAAACAGCCCCCCAAAACAATCTTCACAATGCCTATCAAGCCCATCACTGGTGTACGTCCATCTCCATCCAATTGGCAACCTCGGACTTGCCCCGCCCGCGATATTCAACGCCGCTCGAGCGCGCCAGCTCTCGAATCGCGAATACAGAGACAAGCAGTTGCTGACGTTACGCAATAGATGCTCCGTAGAGGTCTCGTCCTCGATCTTTCCGTCGCCTTTGGTATGTCTGCAAACAGGATAGTTGTGGAGGTAGCATTGGGACTGACATGTGATGGATTATAGGTCTCGGTACCGCTTCTGGTTACCTTTGGTGGTACGGTATGTAACACGCCTTTTCTTCTCCTTCTCCCTACTCTCCTGGATACAATACGCCGAATGCGATCTCTGGTCTTCTCTGGATATATCTCTACTGCCGAATTGCATTACGAGCAATACTCTCCGACCAAGCCTCCGCCAGACACTCGTCGCGACATACGATCGAACCAACACAACTCCGCCACTACACAATCCACTGATCTTACACACAATATCCCTGGAACCGCAAGACAGAAAGAGAAAAAGAAAAGAGAGAGAAGAACCACGAAAACTGACAACATCTTTCCAACAAACAGGCTTCCACGTCCCCGCCGTCCGCCGCCGCGATCTCTTCTACGCCAAGCTCGAGGACCAGCGTGCTGCTGCCATGGGTCAGGTTTAAAGCTCTCGCTCGTTTCCATCAATATCGATACCACTGGAAAGAAGGGGAAGGAAAACCACATGTACAGCAAAGGCTTTAGAGTGCAAGGGAAAGCAAATGAGATGTTTTTGAAACCATGTATGAGATGTTCTGTGCATGTGACGAGGGTTACAAATGGAATAAGACAGGGTTGGATAACTTTGTGATTCGCTGTAAGGTAAACTTCTAAGTCTCGTCTAAAACATGTGAAAAGATCCCGTAGAACCTATGGATCGCATGGATGAATAAGATAGATATTTCCCCCAGCGGTGACATGGGCATCTCCTAGAAGCAGAGTCACATATACATATTTTATATCCAAACTCTCCTCTGGTCAACTAACATCTGACCTCCACACCCTTCCTCGAAACCGTCAAATACTTGACTCCCTTGTACGGCCTCACACCCTCACCCAACCCTTTACTTCTCTTGACATCAATAACCAATGCATCAACTTTCAGTCCACTAGCCAACCAACCCTTGACTCCAAAACTGAGGTTTGCAGACGCAGGCATAAGACTTGCATTTTGCCTTTTTCTTTTATCTTTAATTGTGGTAGAGGTGGATGTAGTGGGGGGTTTGGAGACGACAGTGGCAGAGGTTGAATAGTCGTCATCGTCATCGTAGTCGTGGGTGGATGTTTGCATTCCGTTATTGGAGAGAAGTGTTTCTTCGTCGTCAGAGGAGGGGCCGACGAGGGAGCAGCGGAGAATACAACCTGCGCTGCTGATTGCTGCGGCTTCCTTTGATGAGATCTTCCATTCGATGGATGTGTCGCCGGGGCTCCAGTGTGCTTCGCCCTTTGTGGCGCGTAGATCGCTGATATTGCGCACAGCAGACGTGATGGGGATACTGACTGTCAACTCCTCCAGCAACGGTGCTTTTGCTTCGCCAGAATTGCCGCGGAGAGTAGAAGGACGAGACCCACTGCCTAGATTGTTGGAAAGACTTGCAGCCGCAGAGCCTATACCTGCGATGGAAGAGGAAGAAGAAGAAGCACCAGAACCTGCACCTGCGGTGGAAAAGCGATGGCTTACTGTGAGTCTGACTTCAAAGTCTGAACCTGTGGCGCCTAGTCCTGTGCTTATCTCTATTGAAGCGGGTAGATTAAGATCCTGGGCTTTTGCGGATAGAGGCGAGGCAGAGGGATCTAGCAGATCGACATCGTAGCCGGCGAGTACGAAGCGGCCGTCTGGAGGTACGAAGCTGAGTTCTGCATGATCTCTCCAGCGGGCAAGTCGGACGCAGGGGTGGAAGACGGGACGCTCCATAGTGCGCTTAACCTTGTCGGCGCCAGGTCCACTGCCGGCTCGTAGGCTCAGCAGTAGATCGGGTACGCCGGAGACCTTGCTGGTAAAAGCGATACTGCCGTTGGCGAATGCAGCTAGAGGACGGCCTGAGGGAGCGTAGGTGACGGAGAGGGTCTCGACAATGTCGACGTACATCTCGTTGCTTGTGTGACGGACATTAGAGCGGCGCCAGGGGATCTGAGAGCCAGCGGTTGATAGTGTAGGAGTAAGGCTTCCGCTGCCACCGCTTCCCATGCCAGAGAAGGGTGTTGGTCCGGCATTCGGGCCAGAAGAAGTGCTGTTGGTCTTGTGTTAGCCAAACAACCATGGAAGCAGAGTCACGTACTCAACATACCCAGGCAGTCCTACGCCCCCCAGCAACTTGCCCATCCAGGACGGTGTATCCACGACGTCTCTTAGAGCATTGGCTTCAGTACCACCAATCAGACCTCCATCACACATCTCACCCAAGACCTGAGCTATGACATCGTAATTGGCTTCCAGCTTACTAGCCAACAAAGGCGCACCGAGAAACTCTTCGAGTGCGTCGGCCACGCGGTGCAAGAACTCGAGGACGACCAGAGGTTCCGTGTCAGTCGAGCAAGCACTCAGAAATAGCAGGCCATCCTGAAGCATCGAGAAAAGCAGTGTTGGCGGATTCGTTCCTGTCAGGTATATACATGACGGTCTTGGTTCTACGTGGGCGAGGTATAGCGGTAGCAGGGTGGTTGCGGGTGGTGGGCGCGCGGTGAAGGTGTGTGATACAACGGCATTGCTAGGAGTGGGGGTTAGTACGAGGGTCGCAACGACAAGGACGGAGGGGTTTACTGTACTTGCGCTCGTTGAATATGTAGACTGCCTCGATCAGACCCATGGCGACGATTGTTGACCTGCGAGAGTTATGTTCGCATGTGAAAGGTCCATGTTTGGCGGACACTCAGACGTCACCAGTTCTGGAGCTTCGAGAAAACCATCGCGAATTGAGACAGCCGAGGGAACAGAATATGAACCATGTTTTGCACAGGACTGACAAAACCATATTATCAAGGCAAGAGTATATTGGCACAAGCGAATAATGGTTTATTACGCTGCCTCTGTAGGGCGCGTTGTTTCTAAGAGAACGAGTGATATCTTGATGTTGATGCATTTCCCTCTTTCCTTGATCAACTCCGAATGCGCCTGCCAACCTTCATGCCCGGTTGAACGCCGTACTACCATAATCAGCGTCTTCACTTTCTACTTCCTTCGCTTGTATCCTCCGCTCGTATCCTGTCGCTGTCCCACGTCAGGGCTAGCGCTCCGTTCCCTCTTGGGTCTTGTTGCGCGCAAGTTACTGGCCTCTGGTAGACGTGCAACATTCGCTCTAGTCAAAGGGAGTGGCGCTGATTCTTTGGCTGCCTAATGCCATGATGGATACTGAGTGGGCGCTTGCTTCTGCGTGTATGGGTTGCGTCCTTCTTGAATCCAGTTGCCGCCATCCTATTGGCGTCTTGGGTCATGAGACATGTGCGACATGGGCATTCCAGGTGGAGGGAGACCCATAC
>SWBH01000441.1:0-12024 GCA_024195465.1 Aureobasidium sp. EXF-8845 | reverse complement strand
GTCGATGACACTTTCTATCGTCGGCCCGCTGCTCCTGAGGCCGAGGTCGCAATGATCCTTCGCTCAAAATCAAGCCACAATTAAGCATCTTTTTTGCCAAACACGCGAATGCTTGTTCGAAGTGCTCTGCGAGGGTGAGCTCTCATATACAATTCCTCCACTGTCTTTGTTATCTACTATGGGTTTCGGCAGGCGCAAGTTAGGGAGGAACATGTTCACGAAACGTTTGCCGATAAGCTTCTCTAGATTCCAGCCCGCGAACCACACGACTTCCGGACGCGGTAACTTTCGTATCTTGAGCCGGCCGCGCCCAATGTTTCCTTCTTTCGCTATCCACTTGTCGCGGACATACAACAGCATCGCATCCATACTCATCCGTATGATACCACTTGTTGACACTAGGGAGATCTGTGTCTCATCTCTATGAACCATAGCCATAACAACGCCAACACGCGACCCTTGGGAGCCTTTCTTTGCAAGTTCTTACCGTAGTACACTGTCTTCTTGAGGATGTCTACCATTAAGCGGTTGTAGAGATAATTAACACTCCGTTGCGTCATGAGTGAACAATATGGCTCGGGTGCCTTCGACTTATCCTCCGACGGTACTGGCGCTTCAAAATATCAACATACCAATTCCGAGAGAAGACCATCATGGCGCGGCAGAGACTCAGAAAGCTCTAACATACGACACATATCTTCGACAAGAAGGAGATCTCTTGAAAGAGTAGTGAATAGCAGGAAATGGTGGAAATTCACTCTGCGATCTTGGGACGATGACCAAGACCAAGACTGGTGGTTCGCTGGCACTGCAATCCCACTCCTCGCTGCGACTATGGGTACGTAGATTTAATACTGAGCATTCCTACATTCTCGTGTACCCTGAGTCCTCTCGACCACTACAGTAATGCACAAAAACCGAGTGTTTATTTTGTTCCTTGCCAAGCAGATCGCATCCAGTTGAAAAGCCAGAACCTGCTAACACTGCCTTCGTCTATAGGACCTCTAGCAAACGTTTTGTCCATTGCAGCATTGGTCACACCATGGCGAATGTGCTTGCTAGATGGAGTTGAAGCAGAGAGCTGTCCATGGGACGGATCGAGTGAACTTCTTCCGGATCTCGATGGACACACGTTTGCGGACCCACGCTGGTGCTACGCTCTCAACATACTTTCGCTCGCTCTAGGATTCGCAGGAAACGCTTTCCTTCTTTTCAACTTTACAAATCGGATTAGATACATCATCGCTCTCCCACTGACCATTGTCTTGTGGTATGCAGCAACTGCAATCGTGAGTCCTTATAAGCACATGTTTTGGGATATAATCTAAAATCCACAGTTGATTGCAATCGAGGCTTCCATGAATCAGTACGTTCCACCTTTACGACCGCAACAGAGTTATACGCAAGGCTTCTGGTATGCTGTCATCGCTGCAATATTCTATCTGATATGCTCCATGCTGCTCATGATCAACATGCTTGGATATTTCCTCGGACATTACCCACAACGATTCAATCTTACAGACTCTCAGCGAACGCTCATTCTACAGACCATGTTGTTCTTCGTTTGGCTTGCTGGAGGCGCCGGGGTGTTCTCGCTGGTCGAGAGCAAGTACGGAGAAAATTTGTTCAATTGGTCCTACGTCAACGCACTCTATTTCTGTCAAGTGACAGTGCTCACCATAGGCTTTGGGGACCTCTACGCAAATTCGAACGTCGGCCGGGGACTAATCATGCCGTACGCAGTTGGCGGTATCATCATGCTTGGTCTGATCGTGACAAGTCTTACGACATTTGCGTCCGAGCTTGGAGCGGACAACATAGTTCAGAAGCACATCGAAAGAAGTCGCACTCGGACGATTGGAAGGTCGTTTACAAGCTCGATTGAACTCAAGAACCGTGAGGAGATAGCAATGGGCCTGAGACCGACAATTTCGAGGCCTTTCGATCCGGTCAACCGCAGTATCGCGTTTGCCGAAAACGCCCCTCAGTCTAAGGACACTGATACACCGCAAGAGCAAGGACCCTTCAGTATTCTAAGACGCACCGCAACAATCCCACTGACGGTACTTCGACCGGCGCGTAAGCCTCGCCTTCTACTCCTTCGCGAAGAGAAAGATCGCTTTCTTGCGATGCGACGCATACAGAAGACAACTCAGAAATGGAAAAAGTGGTCCGGCTTGTGTGTCTCCGTCACAGCCTTTGCGATCCTCTGGTGTTTCGGCGCCTTGGTATTCTGGGTCGCTGAGCGTCGTGTTCAGGGAATAACCTATTTTCAGTCGCTTTACCTCTGCTGGGTGTGTCTCCTTACAATAGGATACGGTGATCTTGCTCCGAAATCTAATGCCGGGCGTCCTTTCTTCGTGGTCTGGAGTCTCATCGCTGTACCTACGATGACTCTTTTGGTCGCGGACATGTCAACCACTATTGTCAATGGCTTCAACCAAAGCACATTTCGCTTAGCAGACTTTACCATCTTGCCCAAAGCTGGCATCTGGCGCCCAGTGGTATCTCGGCTAACACCGTGGCTTCAAGCACATAAAGAGCACAAAGCTGCTCGACTTCGCCTGCAACGAGGTTTCGAGACCGGCGTGACAGAGGAAGAGCCCACGATTGACAAGCTAGCCAAAGAAGAAGGCAGCAGAGCGCCCAGTGATGCTGAGCTGGCAAGAAGACTAGCACACGCCATTCAACGCGTAGCCAAAGATCTAAAGCAACATCCACCCCGCTCTTATACGTATGAAGAGTGGGTACAATTTACGCAACTCATCCGCTTTACGGCCACAGGTGACAGAGAAGAGGGAGGAAATAGGTATGAAGCGGACCAAGATGGTATGATAGAGTGGGATTGGATTGGCGAGCATAGTCCACTCATGGCACAACAGAGTGAAGCAGCATTCATTCTGGACAGATTATGCGAGAGCATGACAAGATATGTAAGGAAGATGGAAGCTATCTATCATTCTAAGGACAGTGAGAAAAGAGAAGAGGAGGACACCGATGCAAGAAGACGTTCACTCGAGATCGTCGAACTCGACGAGGAGATCGCAGAAGCGTGATATTTGACCGCCGAAAGCGAAGTTTGCAGCAACCTGGTTCATTCAGTCCTCACCAAACGAGACAGAGAGTCTTGTTCAACAGGTACAATTCATCCGAGCACCGAATGAAGAGCCTGACTAACGACTTCAAACAAGGGTATGAAGGAGTGATCGAAAATCCTTGCGTATGTCGCTCTTCCAATCTCTTCAGGTCTCGTTCACTAGAATCTTCCGGTTCTCGATCACTAAAACCTTTCAGTTCCAGCACTTTCTTCTCGACGCATCTGTTTTGTGTTGACGCCTCAACCATTCTGTTACTCTACTGTGTCAACACCTCGTGTGCGTCAACGACAGCATCATGGCTTCCAATCATGATCTCAGTACTTACCCACACTTCATCGATGTCATTTTCAAGAGCGCTCACGACCACTTCGATCGCGAGGAAGAAGAAGAAGCCGAGAACCGCTGTCGTCGCCTCTTGAGATATCCTCATCTCAGTGACTATCACAAGGCCGGCTGTCACCACATCCTCAGTCGCTGCTACGGCTTTGGTGCTGATGACGACGACGACGAAGACAGCTTCCTGTATAAATTCCCTAACTCTTTGCCTTGATGCATATACTAACCCGAAGTCATACAGTTACCACGCTCAGAAGGCTGTTGAGCTCTACGAACAGCTCTTTGCCGCCCGTCCTGGAGTCACTTACTCTCCTGAAGTACTCAAGGCCCAGGAGGCTCTTCTCGGTGAGGCCAAGAAGAGTCTCGCCGCTGCAATTGAGGACTCGGCAGACCAAGACTATGAGATCGTCAAGGAGCCAGTCAAGGGACCTTCCAACGAAACTCACAACGAGCCAACCAACAGACTTGTCAACGGACCTATCTGCGGAATTATCAATGGAACTTTCAGCGGAACCTTCAGCGGATGTTTCTACGGAACTTTCAACGGAACCACCGACGGAACTTACAGCGAGCCCCCCGAAGCTCCCCGCAAGAGCTACGACCTGCACAACTCAGCCTTCGGAGCCATCTACCATCAGAGTCTGCAGGGTGGTGATGAGGAGGAGACTGGAGATGGCGCCGGTACTGGAGAGGATGTCATGGACACAGCTGGCACTGGAGAGGAGGAGAACGAGGATGGCTCCACCGCTACCTAAGTCCGCTCGCTCAACTTTCTGTCAAGGTTGGGGTCAGGGCAACTAGCATCACAGATGTTCAGTCCTCCAGCGGGATCACTCTAAAAATCGGTTGAGATGATGAGGTCAACGGTTATGCATTAGGTGTCGATGATAGAACCTGAAGAAATGCATCCATGATTTTCCAATCACAGCCTCTTCACATGTGTTGTTGGATGTATCCCTTTTCCATCGTACCTAGATAGCTGACGTCCAGATAACAGAATGTGAAGGGATAGCTGTACCGTCAAACCGCTGTTGAGAGTAAGCATGAGGATACGGCTGAGCATGACATTTATAAGAGCATTGCAGGACGTCCAACGAGTCAGTATGTTCCTTATATATATGATAGACAAGACGCTAGCGTATGTTATAACACGAAGAAGCGATCCACCAAATACCTGCTAGATGTAAAGACTGCAGGAACAGAGAAAATATTCAGGAAGGAATGAACACGATTCCTTAGCATATACAGATCAGAACCATGTTTGGCAAGTACAAAGATTAGAGTGTGATGGAATGAGATAGCCTGTAGATGAGCAAAGAAAACCAAAGTAGACCCCAGTACATAGGAAAATCATCTTTAGATCAAACCGGCAACCACAAAGCTGTCAACAAACTCCAAAAACTCCTGCCAGAACCAGAAGCAATAAACGAAACACCAAAGAAACAGAACCAACGACTAAGACTCATGGAGGAAACACTCAAACAGATGGAACTCTCCAGAACAACACCACAAGTAGACCAGCCACGACGAAGAACCTGGAAGTAAAGACATCATCGACAGGCCCCAAAGGTCCAAGAGCAAGGTTGGGTGGGTGGTGAGGGTAAAAGTGTCCAGGAACCATGGCATCCATAGATGGGTTCTGCTCGATTTCCTGTATGTTGGATTTTAGCAATTTCGTTCTTTTCGAAGCAAACCTGACCCAGCAAGGTGAAAGCAGTCAATCTATCTCTTCTTCCTGCCTTGAAACTTCTTGCTTCGTCCTTTTTTATTCTGGCCATTGCTAGGAGGAGTAACACTGACCTGTTGTCTTCTCAAGGCTCTTTCGGCAGCATCTTGCTCACCATCGCAAACTTGGCAAGTCTGGTAGTCCTGGTGAGGCAAACTGTGGATTGTGCACTGTTCAGAGTGGGTAGTGCAATGACGGACAGGTGTGAGAGCCCATCTGCATCCACCGAGATCGCGTTGAGGGCAGTGATGATTGTCACGCTTGGAACCGCCTTTGGGCATGTTTGCTTTGTCGATGGGGTGATTGGTGGTAGTGGATGTATATGATAAATGGAGTTTGTGCTTTGGTATGGACTGCTTGATCTTTCTGATGAGCTTGTGATGATTAGGTGAGAATTCTAGGGGCATTAAGTACCACTACCTTGTAGATTGAGCATGGTACTCGATCAATGACCATAATGAGTCAACACAAAGTCTCCATACTTACAACAAAGACGACTGAAACAGCATCAACGAGCAACATGTTCACCTTCGCCTCATCTCAAAGAATAGTGTCTTGCCCTCAAAGATCACAAAACCGTTTGCACAAAGGGTATGCTGTCTGAAAGACAAAAGGAGACGCATAGGTAGAGACAGAGTTTGGAGGGATCCTGGGTGTCAGGTTCACAAAATCGCCCAGCAAATCTCCAAGAGACACTTAAGAGAGAGATACGGTAGAGTCATATGGCACTCCACAACTCGCTTCAATTAGACATGATTCTCACTACGATGGGTTGGAAGAGGAATGGATGAGACAGGTCCCGAAATAGCTTGAGACATGGAAATCTTTCGGCGCAAAGCCACTGCTGTTTCAACACAACCTTGAATGACAATATGAGATGCAAGGACTATTGAGATGCAAGGACTATTGAGATGCACATGTTGCGAGTCTGTGGTGAATAAGACTAACTACGGTAGAAGAAGTAGACATCTAGGCGTGTAGATAGACAACAACTTCGACACGCCCAAGATACAGATGGGACACTACTTGAATGACAGCTATGTATCGGGAGATAACTTGTGTTCAAACCAATATTCAATTGCTCAATACATAATAGATGGAACAACAAGAGGCAGTTGCGATTCCAACACAAGAATCTCCGACTATCTCATACCCACAGCTGCTCGAAGCAACTTCAAGCAAGACAAAACAAGAAGACCACAGACGACATCCAAAGGAACGAGTTGTGCGGTGAGGGTATAATGAGGGTGCAGAAACAAAAAAGAGCAGGATAGCAAAAGAGCAGGCCGAGGACGACACACAAGGAGATGGCCACTGGATAAGCAATCGAGGAAGGTTGAGAGCATACCTAGCCAGTCCAAGGACAAGGTCGGGCGGTTCGAGGCAACGATATCTTGAGTGATTCGTCAGTGAAGAAAACTGTGTTTGAAACCTTTACCAGGCGAGGAGCCGAAGAAGTGGGAAAGGACCATAGTCATAGAGCGGGTGAAGTCAAGCAGAAGTCCAGCTCCTTTGACATACAGTCTGGAAGTCGTGTTCACCAGTACTGCTAGGGCGCTCGAAAGCAGTCTCGAGGATCGCAACTGTCCAGAGCGATGTGGAGTCATGGCGAATTTTTACTGCTCTAGCTTGACTGTTCGTCATGATGAGGGGACCGAGCAAGGAGGCCAGATTTCCTACAAATCTTACACTCCTCTTTCTTCAGGTGGCGCCATGGGCGATCATGTAAGCCACAGACGGTCTGATGGACTGGACAGTGGAAGACGCCGAGCAACTTGAGGAACCTACGGCAATTCTTCTCACTAGAGTGCCTCTTTGGACAATGATGCTGGCTTTGCGACATGTTGTTCTTGTTCAACGAATCAGTCGAAGGGGGTAAAAAAGGGGTTTGGAGAAGTTGATCTGGGTGAAGATGTGGATGATACTTATCGTCAGATGCTGTTCCTTGTAGATCTGTTCTGTGGAGTTGATGCTGGAATGGAGACGAGAGACGAAGAGCCAGCGGTATATCAATAGTTTTCGGATACTGAAGCCCGGCCAGATCATGTAACAAAGGCATGAAAGGCGCATGGTATACAGGAGGGCCATGACAGTGCTTCCACAAAGACAGAGTCAACAATTCACAATGCTCTATTCTCGTCTGACAAAGACGAGTATAGCAACAATGGGATATTGTCTAAATAAAGGGTAAGAGCGTTGGTCAGTTGGAGTGTGAAACCTCTTACGGCATGTAAACACGACTTCGAAGAGAGATCCAAGGCGATATCGAGACGATTTGCCAAATCGAGAGTTTTGTGTTGGAATTCGAGCGTGCACCACAATGTCGAAACGTTACAGCTTGAGACGATCTATGTGTTAAAAAGGATGAAACAGACCTCGAGTTTGTCCAAGACAATTTTCCTGACATAGCTTGAATCAGGGACATCAAGGTTGTAGAGCTGTGCTGTGTAGGTTTCTAGGTGCCTGGAAATGTTTGCGAAGCCTGCAGAATTGTGAGCTCAAGGTCGACCAAACGCAGGCGATTGCATAGCTTGCTTTTGTTAGCAAGTCTGAATATCGCTCCTTCCCTTCTTGACTGTTCAGAAGGTGGCCAGATCGACTCTACTCAAACCATGGCATGCTTCTTCCAGCTCTTGTAGAGGTAGATATAACTGATCTGCAAGGAAAATTTCATTCTTTTGGGTGGTCGTACGCTAATATCGCAACGAGTCTTATGGGTGGTCCCCTGGTCATGTGTAGATCTGGGCGTTCAGCAAAAGATGCCTCCTTCCGCCTCGGCGCGTGTCCTCCTCTTCTTCTCTTCCCCGTGCGACGCTTCCCAAATTCTATCGCCATGTCTAACCCAAACCTAAAGACTCGATATGCATGCAGCGCTGTACTCCTTCTTTTTGCGTGACGATCGAAACTCCAGACGCCAGAAGCAAAGGGGTGGTGGCTGCGTCGCGTGCGAGAAAAAGGGTATCAAAACGTGGTTGGCGAAAGTTTTTACTCGTCGACGGCAACGATACCATCCTCTTCGCTCTCGTCCTCGTCTCCGCTGACTTCCTGGTTCTCGCGCTCGCGCTTGTCCATGAGGGCCTGGAGCTCGGCATCGTCGTTCTCGGTAACAGCCTTGGGGGCCATCTTGACGGAGCAGGTACCGCCAGCTGCGGTGATGGTCTTGGTCACCTCCTGAATGGCTTCTTCGAGGACAGTGATACCGATGGTCTTGTCGAGAGTTTGCGAGGTGAGAACGTAGAGAGGAGGAGAGACAAGCTTGACCTTGACCTGGGTGTCCTCGGTGTTGCGAGCCTCAGCCTGGCGCAGGGCGGTCTTGACGGCGTCGATTCCTTCATAACCGAAGCAGGTGACTTCGATATCGGCACGAACCTTTGTGGGCTGGGGTGTCAGGCGCTTGCCGATGTATGAGATGAGCTCCTCCTTGATGACGTTGTTGGCAAACTCGACCTCGTCCCAAACTTGCTTGCTGTCTTGTGTGAGTGACTTGTTTATGTGTGAGAGGTGGTAGCGGCGTACTTTGAGATTGAGATTCTGAAGGCGTCGAGACTCGAGCCGTACTTCTTGTCCAGCGGCCAGCCAATGTTCTTGTACAGGTCCTCCATGGGGGTCGAGGTCTTCTCGGCGACGTGGCGCATGATGGAGTGGACCATCTTGGCCTTGTTGTAGCGGTCCTCGCACTTGAGCACATCCTCGGGCGAGACTCTGCGCTTGGACAAATCAATGTAACCCTTCTCCTTGTCGACTCTCAGCACAACGACGACCTCGTTTCTTCCGACACGGATGAGTTTTTGGATGGATCGGATACGTCTTCTGGACAGTTCGCTGAGCAAGATCATGCCGTCGATGTTGTCGTACTCGAGCAGCTTGACACTGAAGGGTCTGGTGTCAGTCGTTTGGCGTGGTCAGACTGAGTGGCAGGTCGACTCACTATGCGCCCATCTCAGCGACTTGTCGGACGTTGACCATGACGAGCGAGTCGACATCGGGGTACTTTTCCTCGTAGAAACGGCAATTCGTGAGAGACATGATTGCGGTATTGATTGTATTGATAGGAAATGCGGCGGCGGCGTGGTCACTTTGTGATTCATTCGTTCGACTTTCAACTTTCCTCAAAACGTCAGGGCCCCGCGCGTCACGTGCTTGGCTGCTCTATATTTCATCACTTTTGATGTCTACCTATCTTTCGACATCGTCTTGTCATGAATCATATCTGTACATTTGCCTCTTTCCTGATCTAGTCGCAAGTTGAAAATATTGCAAACCACTAGCGCTCAAAGCATAACCGACATTCTCGTACTAGACGGCCCTCTAGGCGTTTCAATGGCTTGTACAACCGCTTCACCTTCTTCCGGGCTCAGAATGCCATCCAGAATCTCATGCGCCGCATCCAGGGCTTCATTGTCGAGGCCGGCTTCATACACTAATTGTTCTGAAAATGCCAGCCTTGTCAATGACACCAGAAACTTGTGGTGTCCGCCAGGTATTACCATGAGCTTTTCTCGAAGGTTAATCATCTCGCTATAGTTTATTAAGAGATGATACAGTAGACGAACCGTCAGGTTAATCAAACTCGTCGTGAGTTCGTGGTTTGTGCTTGATTTGGATGAGTAGTTTCTTTCACCAAAAACATCGTGATTTGTAGGAGGAAGATCATAGAGTTTGGTGACCGAAACGTGTAACAACCGAACAAGTCGACCGACGGCTGTGCGATGTCGAGCGAGAGCTTCACTGCCATGCTTCGTGACTGCCAGTGAATTCAAAACTCGTATCGTCTCGATTTGCAAATTAGTGACTTCGCTGTCTTCGTACGGTGCCTCGCCTTCAGGGGCTTCTGGTCTCTCAAAGAGCAAAGTTGTGAGCCGGTCGATGGTATGACCCTCCAAGGTAGACTGTTTTCCCGGATCGTCTACCATTATGCTGAAGGAATCCGTCATAGCAGAGCTTCCCAACATTTGAAGGACCAGCATAATCTGTGGAAGTGGTTGGCTTTTATTCAGCATCATCAAGGTAAAGTCAAACTCCATTTTCTTCCAGAATGCTTGACACCATTCGGCTTTGAGACTCGCGTCAAAGGCCATGCCATGCATCAACATCAAGATCTGATCTACTTTGATGCATTCGAGCAGATGCGGATCCACATGAGCGCCTGAATGAAGGCGCACACGTGGCAAAGCAACCAGATCAATCGTCTTGGTGGCAAGCGGGAGGAAGCGTTCGATTAGTGAAAGTTTTGGGGGCTCGGAAGACATGGCCAAGATAAATTCGTAAATATCCAGAATTAGATAGATCGGCGTATACATCTTGTCGTGCAGACACCTTTCCCACAGGTCCGAGAGAAGATTACAGGCGAAGGAGGATAGATCATCCTCATCATCCACAGCGACAAACTGAGACAAGCCTTCAGTTATAAGACCGGATACGGATTGTCCCGGCAAAGAAGGAAAAGCAAGCCGGCTCAGTGTCTCCAATGCTCTTTCTCGAGAATTAGACGGGCGATGATTCATGAGACGACGAATTATCTATACAGAGTCAGCTTTCAGGGCTGAAGCTGTGATCTGCACACGAGACCTACCTGGAATTGTGCATCATCGCGTGTTTGAACCAACTGCTCGATTACGGGCGTTGATTCGACGACAAGTGGGGCCGGTGACGATGTTACAGAGGGTTGAGTATTCAGCTGCAGCTGAGGAGCAGGACTGACAACCGCATTCCTCTTCCGCTTCTCACCTACCTTGGGAGTGGAAGACTTGGATCTATCCTTTGGCTTTGAAGGGGACAGGGTTACGATCTCGTTGTCATCGAACCCATCGCGGTAAGGCAAGGACTGAGATGGTTGACGAGTGAGCCTACCCGTGTTTGTTCTTGTAGGCTTGAGTCTTTTGGCACGTTCGTCTCGCGCCTGAGCCAGATCATGTTCTAAGAAACGGTTGTTTGTTTCGTAGGCTTCAATCTCTTTTCGCTTGGCCTCCAAATCGGCCTTTTGCTTTGCGGCATCATCGGCACGCGACTTGTTCAGGGCGTGCAACTGAAGTTCGTGTTCTTTGGCATCCTTCTTTTGTCTTTCTCGAATTATGGACAATTCTCCAGCCTGTTTTTGATTCTCTGCCTTTGCGTTTTGTAGGGACAAGCGGACAGCTTGGAGTTCGAGTTCGAGCTGCGCAACAAGTGTCAGTGACTGAGAATCAAGGACACGGCGAAATGCGCACCTTTCGAATGTTGGCATCTGTGGCTGTCGTGTCGGTGGGCTGAAGGACAGGATTGGCGTGATGGAGCTGGTCGTAGTTCGGCGGGGCGTCGTCTACCACGATTGGCTCGGCAGGCAGGTTGTATGCATCGTTCTTTGCAGATCGGGCATAATCTTGGTGTAGGCGGGGCTGGTAGACAGTCGTGTCGGCGTTCAGGTCAAGAACTTCTTCATCATCGTTGTCGTCCAGACCATAGTCAGATTCTGACGACTTCGGAACATTGAAGGAAGTAGTAGTCAGAGCAGGAGCAGTGACAGGTGGTAGGCTCGGACGGGTTAACCTCAGAGGCTTTGTGGTCTGTTGGAATTGGCGTTGCCTGCGGGCGGCGACTTCTCGCTGAGTGGATGAGATGGCGTTTAGCTCGAGGTTTTGTAGAGTCGACTGGGGCAGCTGGTCAAGGTGGCTATCATCAAAGTCCAGGTCGTGGTCCAGAGCATCCATGGGAGCGATTGTCGCGCATGGCCATGTCTGATCTAAAAGTGGTTCACCAAAGGGAAGGTGCATTGGACATTCACATGCCGCCAAGCCCCGCTGACGGCATTTGCGATCGACTCGTTTCTGACCAACTTCAAGATGGTTCCTGCCCTCTCCCGCTTCCCAGCCCGACCCTGCCAACCTT
>SWBH01000440.1:0-12029 GCA_024195465.1 Aureobasidium sp. EXF-8845 | reverse complement strand
GACTTGAGCGAGCCCAAGACTCCCGGACGTCTCTTTGCGGGCTCGATCTTGTCGAGTCCTTGGACCAGAGTGATAACGTTGGACACACCCTGACTCTCAATAGTGCGCAGCATCTGCTCGCCTACAGGATCCACCTCTTGATCGGCGCTCAAAACGAAGATGACAAAGTCGGCAACACGGCAAGCATCCAGAGCAGCGAGGATATCGCGACGATCGAGAGTAATGAACTGAAGCTTCTGCTTGAAGCGGGCAATGTCGACTTTCCAGAGGTTCGACGAGGGGACTTCATCTTCTATGTCGACACTGCGGACGAGGCTCTGAACAGCGTTGGGGCTCGAGATGTCTTCGCAGAGAGGAATCACGGCGCAAATACGGGGAGCAGCGTTCTTTCCGTGGAAGACATTGGTTTGGCGATCGTGTTCGGCGTCCTTGACCTGACGCTTTTGCTTGGACTGGTTGCGGCGGTCGAGTTTCGACATCATTTGTTGGGCAGGAGTTTTTCTGGTTCCACGTTCAAAGCCTACCGACTCGACCTTGCCTATGCGGTATCAGCGACATGAGATTCATAAAAAGCGGCTCTCACATACCCTTGTTCTTGTCCTTGATTGCGCCCTTGCTCATGTGCTTTGACTTGTAGGGCTTATGCGCCTGTTTGGTCGTACTCCGGTGGTGGTGATCTGTCGGCGCCATGATGGGTGTGCCTTTGCGAAGAGGTGTTGATTTTACAAACTAGTTGGGCGGCAATACCAAAAATTTCGGCTTGGGTCTGCAGAAAGTCGCCGGCGGGGCAGGTGCAGCTCGGCAAACCTGCCCTTTTCAAACTTCTTAGGTGCCAGGGTCCAAGGACCTTCTCAGCATGACGTTATAGTCGACACGAGCATGTGAAAGTCGAGCTCCAATCTGCAACGGCAAGTCCGACACTGCAATCATGACTTTTATCATCTCCATCGATCCGTGTCAATGGATGACCCCGTCGCTGAGATTCCCTACGTGATCGCCCTCTTGACCGAAACTCCTCCATCCCTACAGCTAGCCACCGTCAACAAATACTTCACGCCAGATGCCTCCTTCACTCACCCCTTCTGCCGCACCGGCTCCTCCGCCTATTCCCGCTTCCTGATCGAACGCATATACCGATGGTACAAGATCATGTCGCCGCGCATCACCGCAAAGGTCCACAGCGTCTCCTATGATGAGAAGAACCACGTCCTCTACGTCGGTCTCACCCAAGTCTTTGCCATTTGGGCCGTTCCCACCCACCGATCAGAAGTCTCGCTCGTCACAGTACTACACCTATCGCCTCAACGAGATCCTCATGGTGAGGCAAAGATCAAGTACTATATCTCGAGTCAGAATGACCTGTACCAGACGGATCAGTTCATCAAGTTCGTTCTGCCTTGGATTGCCATCATCGTCCCCATCTGGCAGTTCTTTGCCACAATTTTCTGTGTCATTGGCAGTTATCTATTCGCTCCTGTTACTTGGTATGAGGAACACTTTCAAGATCAGTTCACCAGGCCTGAGAGACCTCCCAAGTGGAGTGATGCAAGGTGATGATATTCTCGCAGTACTATTACGCTCAACTCGTTCAACTTCGTTCAATACATATGAGTATCTGTAACTCTGCAGGCTTTGCACGTTCCACTACAACATCTAGATTGGCACATAAAACAAGTTCTTCGCAAAAAAATAAATTAAACTGACTAACTCCTTACCTTGTTGTCCCAAATTCCAAAGTGAATCCCGAAAGACGGACGAGGATGAATGAGGGAGGAAAAGAAAACTTACCTGAACCGACTACTTAGGAACAAACGAATCTCTGATAAGAGACCTAGCATCCAACGACTCAACCAAGACTCTTTTGAGGATTTTTGCGTGCGTGCCCAGCGAGCCATTGTCGGTCGATGCATCAGAAGCACTGGCGATCGAAGCGTTACTGGACGAGCTCTCAGAGCCTGCGACACAGTCAACAGAACTGATGCTAGTACTACGGACGATTCGAGGTTGATTGACGTAGACAGATCTAATTTGCAACGTCAGCTTGGGACGTTCAGCATGAGGGTGGGCAGGACCACGAACATTGACAGGTTTTGCTTTTTGGAAAGAGATAGGCGTGGCAGTTCTCAAGACGAAACCTTGCATAGCAGGGCCATTGGCGGCGGTGGATGAAGCTCTGGTCAGAGTCATAGAAGTATCAACACCGGCAGCAGCAAAGGTATCAGCCAAAGGTGTGGTTGCGAAGGCAGAAAGGTCGGTACCGTCAAGGTACGAGTAAGTGCTCATGCGATTGATTCTGGTTTGATCAAAGTCAGGCTCGGAAGCAGTCGAAGAGACTGCCGGACTTGGTGGATAGATTGGGCTGATTGGCGTACTGTCAAAGTGAGTATTCAAGGCGGAAATCGAAATGGGCGAGACAAGCTCAGAAGACCCTGAGACTCTAGAGGGCTGAGCGGGAACATAAATAGCAAGGCCAGGAGGGAGTGGTTTTCTGCGAATTGGACCGCGAACGGGTTGAGGTGGAATATAGCCAGGAACACCAACGAGTGGAGGAGTCAAAGATGGTATGACAGGAAGAGGCTTGCGGTTGATCTCGGTCTGATATCTTTTGGCCATCGGTCTCTCTGCGGTGTGATGAGTCGTTCCAATCTGCGGACTTGAGTTTCTGCGTCTTGGAGGTGTAGGGGCGCGACGGGGTGAGCCTGGGCTAAAGGAAGGTTGAGGTTCTTGGATGACTTGAATGTTCAACTTACCACGAACCTGCAAGCATCGAATGCACTTACAAGAACGAGCATGATTGTTAGCGTTAGCATCAAGACGGAGAAAGTTTCGAAGTCGTGCCAATTTGCCTTTCTTGGTAGGTGGCTGCTTTTGAGATGAGGTAGGAGCGTTGTGCGGTCCAGCCGGAATGGTCATGTCTTCCTGCATCCAGTATGCCATGCCCGAATTCATACGACGAGTGTTAGCTGAAACGGTATCGTACATGCTGATGGCAAAGTACTGGGTACTGGAGATTGAAGGGGTCAGTGTGTTGAGAAGTGGTCAGAGTAGAAGCAACACCGATCCTTATAATCCATCATGTTGTCTTGCTGGATTGTGAAGCGACCCATTGTCTCGCTTTGTCGCTCTAAGACAATCAACAAAGCCTATGTCTTGCCACAATGGGGATCAGGAACAAGATACAAAGGCAGAATCAATATCAAAGACACAACAATGGATGTCTGTTTTCTCTTTTTGTACCAACAGTCTACGTGCGTGTCTGTCGGGGACGGTGGTGGACTTTTGAGGCTCGCATACCATTCCGTATTATCGTGGCACGAGGGAAATTCTGCAAGAGTCTGCAGCACACATCTACCGCGATCGAGCATACGAGATCGCAAATTTTCGGCATGCTTTGGAAAGAGCAAAGAAGGTGTTGAGACGGAGTGTTGTGAAGTGTTGATGACGTTGTTGCCGAATTTACCCGAGCAACCATCGACTTCTCGACAAACAATTGATCAAACCACTCCCACCTACAACTTATTTAGTCTTCACAAGTATTCTACCTATCATCAAAACATCGAAGATATACACCGAGACATCAACAGAACCACTCACCAGAGCATCCGCCAAAATACAGCAGAACGTGACAACAACACCATTCACCAGAACATCAGTCGAGATTCAGCAAGTCGTGATATGCCGCGTCGAAAATCGCTTCTTATCGGCATAAACTATACAGGGAGCGAGAACGAGTTGAACGGATGTCATAAAGATGTCGACAACGTAGCCGAGTTTATCAAATATCGAGGTTATCAAGACACAGCCCAGGACCAAGTGGTCCTCCGAGACGATCTGACCGAGGAGTATTCGCCAACAGGACACAACATCCTCGCGGCAATGGACTGGCTGGTCAGTGAAGAAAATACAACATGCTTCTTCCATTATTCCGGTCATGGCGGTCAAATCAACGATCCGAACGGCAAACGTCCATCGGGCCTCCTTGATACGATTGTACCAGTCGATTTTGAGGACAACGGCCAGATTGACTCGGATATGCTCCATCAACATCTCGTCTCCAAACTGCCACCAAGCAGTACTCTGTTTCTCATCCTTGATTGCTGTCACTCTGGCTCCACCTTAGAGTTGCCATTCGTCTACCGAAGTGATGACGATGGTCAAGTTCATCAGCTTGACACCTACCGAGCCGGTGTTGCACTGTTGAAGGAAGCGAAACAGATCATAACAGGCAGTTTCAGCTCGGACAGAGAAGCCCAAGCCCGTGATCTCTACGCCGGTGCGACTTCGTTTCACGCAGTTTGAGACACAATCGACAGTTGACCGGCGTCGTTGCAGACGATTTCGCCCACGAATAGGAATATGAGAGGAAAACGGTTACAATGTTCTCCGGCTGTAGGGATGAAGAAACCAGCGCCGACGCTCAGATCAATGGTGTCAGCGAAGGTAAGTAAAGGATGTCTGATTGGAAGTACGACTGGTTCAATTTCTTACTCTTACCCAATCAGGTGCCATGAGCTGGGGGTTCCTCGAAACCATGAAGTCCCACGGCGATCCGACTTACAAGGAGGTAAGTCATGGTAAGCCTCGTTCTTTTGATTCGGCTAAAACACCATAGGCCTTGCACCTGACTCGTGCCTTATTGAAAGCATCCGAGTACACCCAGGTATTCAATGAGATTTTTCTGCTACTCTCAACACTCACTGATCATCGAAAGGTTCCCCAACTCTGCGTTGGGTGTGAGATGGATTTAGACCAGCCCTTGATTATCTAGTGCCATCTCCAGAATACCATGTCTCCGAGAGCTTCTAGCACAGTGCCTTTACAATGGGAACTTACTTCACGCTGCGCTACAGTACTGTAAGTGGAGGTTTCGTATGTGCATGCTCATTCTGGCTTACAGCTTCGTCAAGCAGTGATTCATTGGGAACGACGTTCCTACCGTCGCATCCAGCCTCTTTATATGCTCTCTCGATCCCCTATCCTCGGGTTCAGAAGCGGTCCTGGACCCGAGTATAGTAAGTGACGGCTTGCGAACCTGAGATCGTCGTCTGGATGATTTCGTATACATGATTTCTGTCTTACACGGGACATTCTGTTTATCTCAGTGTTTAGTCTACCTACTCTACCTAAGCCCGGCGAAAGTCTATTGTACGAAACGTTGTTTTTGTTTCGCGATTCTTCAACGATTTCCGAAATCCTATAATGTCTCCTCATTCGTCACATTCTGTCGTCCAACCGTTTGCGATGTTCATCCTAGCTCGCGAAACAGTCGGTCTCAGTGTCGTTTAACGAGGATACCTACTTACCTGGCAGTCTCAGTTTCAGAACGACATTTCTTTGTGTCCATTGTTCTTCCGATTCTTCATTGTTTCCATTGTAGCTTGATCTGTTATAGAGGACAAGTCTTTGTTCCTTTGTTCAGTCACAAATGCTGATGGAGTGATATCTAAAGCCAACTCTGCTCGGCTTGAGAGCGTCCAATATTTGCCCATCAGAAAATACAACACAGTTTCTGCAACTGAGATTCGAGAACACACTTTGCTTCTCAATTTTCTCACGACTGAATAACACCAAGTCAGTAAATCTTCCAAAAGAATCCAGCAACATGGACGGTGACAGGCTTTCTACCTTTATCGAGGCTAATCGTTTCCCTCCAGCCATCAATGAGCGTCGTTACTCTATTCTCAGAGCCCAGACTGATGCTGTTGCTGAGCGAATGTTGATCATCGCCAACAACAGACTCTCCAAAGCACCTCAGTTGTATGAAGTTGCCGACATGAGCAGATTCTGTGCCAACCACATTCATGAGCTGGAAGCTAACGAGATCTCTACCATCAACCAGCCTTCTGCTCACTCGCTCGAACTGCTTGTTCTGCCCAGAATAAGCGTCATGTCTACCTTTAACCCTTTTGACGACCCAATCTCCTCACCACCGAGCCCTGTTCCGGATCAGCTCAAGCCTGCTGCTAAGGCCAACACTTTCCCCTCAACTGCTCCGTCGTCTTCTGAACCACCGATTGACCACCTCCCTTTCATCGCTCATCCGGCACCATTCGACCCCTATGAAGAGAAGTATGAGCCTCACCCAGCCGGTGTTTACGGTGCGAAAAGGTTCAAGAACAGACAAACGTTAAGTTCCGCACCTTTCAGTTTTGAGAGACCAGTCACGCCCACTTTCTCTGATACAAACTCAAGCTTTGCACGCTTCTCAGATGCGAGCTCATCTGATCAAGCTATCACTGGTGCTGAGTGCTCTCCTTACTCCACAAGTCAATCTTCTTGCTCACCTCCCAGAACACCTCTTTTCAGGCCTTTCAAGATTCCTCGTAAACCGCTGCCGCCTGGTGCGAAGCCCTTTCCTCCTGTTTCCTATACGCCCCTTGGTTCACCATCTCCTCCTCAAACCTACACGCCGTATGATTCGCCAATCCGTGATCATTTGGGCCGAAATGCTGGAGACGCTACAAGGAGCATGGTTCCTCGGCGCCCTCGTCACGCACGTTCAAATGCCGTTTGCATCCGCTCACCCTCCAGATTCCAGACCGTTCACAGAAAACCACAGCTCAACATCCACAAGGCTCTTCCTCCTTCTCCTGCTCCTCGAGCTAACATATCTCAACGCCAACGTCCTGTTGCATCGAGTCATTATGCTGGACCGAGTCGGGAAGAAAGTAGAAGAGTCTCGAGACATTCTGATCATGGTATGGTCTTGGGCGGCCTGCGCAGTCCACCAGACATCCCTACGCCTATGACAGCTGCTGACCGTGTGCGTAGTGAAATGAGAGATATCAAGGGGAGAGTCTGGAACAAGATGTTCAGTTTGAGGCGTTCTTAAGGGGTGTGTGTCTGACTTTGTAGCTTCGTTCCATTTTCGGCTGGACATGTGTTTGTTGAGATATATCCGTTCTGATTTGTTCGCGTTATGGAAATGAAAATACCCTCCTGTCTCATCTTGATCTTTCATATACTTCTCAACTTCTGATAACTGTGCAAGGGCGTCTTTATCGGAGGCCCCTCGCTCTCTCGTAGTGAGAAGCTCGAGGGCGCTTTTTGAATATCTATCCTAGCCCTACATGGGAGTTTGTATAATGAAGATAGGCCTCGCGCTCACAGGGCCGACCGAGGGGTGCTCCGTAAGTTCCCGCGATTTATTGGTCTACCTTGTCTAAGCTGCCCCCCGAGAAAGATGGGTTGGCCTTGAAAGTGTACTTCCAATAGAAGTGGTCAGAAAGAGAGGAAGGCTCAACTGAAAAAGCCAGGGTGACCTTTCGGGGAATCTTGGCGGACATGTCGCCAACCTGGAAGCTGGAGAAGCTCCACCACGAGCGAGCCGGGCAGCTATCTGTACATTACACACCAAACCACACAACATGATGACGGACCAATTGCTAGCACCGCCGACACACCTCTCGCCCACCGAGTCGCTACGACTGTCGCAACTGGCTCCCAAATGGCTACGTAGCCAAGCCCCTAGCAGCCTTCCCTACCCACTCTCTCTCCTCACCACCTCAGAGTCGGCCGAACAATGGCAAGCCAACGAGAACCTACTGATCGCTTGCTTACGCACCGGCGACGACGAAACCGCTTCTATCTGCCTGGATAAACTGTCCCAACGTTTCGGACCCGACAACGAGCGCGTTCAAGCATTACGTGGACTGTACGAGGAGGCCACCGCGGCGGACGAGAAAGCACTATTGAATGTGTTGAAGAGCTACGATGAGACATTGGAGGAGAATCCTGTGAATGTGCCTGTCATGAAGAGAAAGGTTGCTCTGTTGAGGGGATTGGGCAGGCTGCCCGAGGCGACAAAGACATTGACTGAGTTGTTGGATAGCTCGCCAATCGATGCCGAGGCGTGGGCTGAGTTGGCTGAGCTGTACTTCCTGCAGAGCATGCATTCACAGGCTGTCTTTTGCTTGGAGGAAGTTTTGCTCATCATGCCGAATGCTTGGAATGTGCGTTATGCTCTTCCACACCCTTCCGCCCGGGTCGCTTTGCTGACACAATGATAGATTCACGCTCGCCTAGGTGAGATGCTCTTTGTATCCGCCAATGTCGCCGAAGATGCTGGTGGTAAGCTCAAGCTGCTCGCAGATGCTCAACGTAGCTTCTGTCGCAGCATCGAACTTTGCGATGACTACCTCCGTGGCTACTACGGTCTCAAACTCGTAAGTTGACTGGCTCTCATCTGAGATATTCTGTCAGCTAATCAATCAAAACCAGACATCACAACATCTTCTGGTGGCTCTGTCACAGTCAGGTAGCAAACCTCCGAAAGCACAGTCTGCAGATGCCACAGTCGGAGACTTACCGCCACCCTCCGTGGCCTCGGTTGAGAAGTTGCGCGAACTCTCGACCAAGAAGCTTTCCGAGATTGTGAGACGTAGCATGGGCGGTGAGAGAGGCTGGGACGGATATGACCAAGCCGAACTCATCGCTGCGAAAGAGCTCCTTGACAGAGACACTCAGTCGATTCAACGATGAGCCAACGTTCTCGGTCCGTCAGAGTTCATGTAGAATAAGCAAGCGAGATACCCAACACCCAATATTAGATGCAGGAAATGTACATCATGGAGTAAAAGATTCATTGATAGGGGTATTGCATGCATCGTGACCGTTACCTCTCCAAAATAACAAAACTACGGACAAATCAAACCGTGTAGCTAGTCATAAGCTTCATGATGTTCCTGTCACTCAGCTGATGGCGTGAGCAAACACCTTGCTGGCCAACTCGCTAAGCAGACGCATCTTGGCGGGTTGATCCAGTTCTTGGTAGACTGAGTAGACGCTCTTACCCCTGTTGTCTCTGACAGCACCGAGTCTGTTGCCAGCCACGGTACCAGCAATGGCACCTGGCACGTTGGCGATAATGAAGCCCATTGCTCCTCCACTGACTGCGCCGATCATGGACCAGAACTTGCCTGTGGGAGAGCTGTTATCGCCCTCGGCCATACCTTGCTCCCTGTGCAGAGGTCAGATACGGGAACAGTATGAATCTTGAGGATGAGATGTAACATACCTGAGCATCTCCTCGAAGACGTTGCCGAACTGCTCGCTGCTAAACTTGTTCGCATCTTCCTCGTTCTTTGCCTTTCCACCGAAGCCAAAGGCGCTCCATGGGAAGCTGAAACCTGCTCCTTGCTGATTGCCAGGCTCGGGTCGGGGAATCTCCTCTTCTGGATCTCCATAACCACCTGGAGGTGTGTTCGAGCTAGACCCAAATCCGGAGCCAAAGCCAGAGCCGAAACCGTGGTAGCGTCTCGTAGCGTCGTAGTCTCTTCGTCTGGTAGGGTCCGAGAGAGTGTAGTAGGCGTCGTTGATTTGCTGAAACTTCCTGGTGCGTGATGTACGTTCGGGCGAGTCGGCAGGAACACGATCAGGGTGGTGCTTCAGTGCTTGTCTGAAGGTTATCCATTAGGTAGATTCTCCCAGCGATTCCATTGCAACGTACTTCTTGTATGCAGTACGGATTTGCTCCTGTGTTGCCTTGGAGTCGACCTCCAGGGCGGCATAGTAATCTACCGGTGGTGCTGATCGGGAGTCAGCATGTCGTTTGACCAACAGATTCTGGTCCTCATACCTGACATGATTGTGTTTTGGGGATGTATTAGATGTCAATAGGAAGAAATGTATGTGTCCTATCGCAATTGCTTTCTCCAGGTTCGTCGTGTTGAAAGCAACTACGTCAGCGAGACGCGCACGAATCAGGGATCGACCTTTCTCCCACGCGACAAACTTGACAGCCTTCAAACCATCAAAACCTTCTCGAGTCTGTACGTCGGCCTCTCCGCAAGAATCTAGACTCCTCCATCCTATTGTATTTTTATCTAGCATGGTGGAATTTGCTGAGGCCATTGAAAGCGCGGCAGCGGCTCCTGGCCAGCCGTTCTGATGATCTCGTGCTTGGGTCATGTATGCCTGCTGCAAGGCGCGCCATGGCCTTTTATACCATCAAGCATTGACGTGTCATTCATTCTCTTGAATGCACTCTTGTGGATGCCCTTTTTCTTTTGCAAGCCTCACTACTCGTACTATCATCTGCCTGCATGCCCCAGCACCATTTACACGGCTGCCGCCTTGGATTCGGAGATTGCGTCTCGCATGCTTTCAGCCTTTCGTCGCCTGGCCAGACATTGTGGATGAAATCTCACCGATGGAAGTCTCTGTGTAAAAGAAAAGCTGTATACGCACGTAAGGGTAGATATATGTCGAGGCTAAGATTGCCAGTTGTTGACGCCTTAACCCTCGAAGCTTCTACTAGGCCACCGTCCAGATTGTTCCGGCTCATTAGGGATAATCAGCAGACCACAGCTGCTAGTTGAGTATTGAACAATAAAGGATAGACAGAAGAGACACTATACACGTAATGATTAGATTGGATGATATGGAGCACATCATATGCATCCCGGGAATGGGTCTTTGACGCGTTGATGAGGACGGTCGCGCTACTGCAATGCCGGCATGGTAGTTTGTGGGAACTGGAGGCTGGTGAGGTGGTTTCCTCTCTCGCAACGGCAGGCGGCCCCTTGCAAGCCATAGCCGTAGTGAATCGCCGAGTAGCTGAGTACCTAGGTCACAAATCGACCCAGAACCCCGAATGAGCAACGTCGTGGCTGTCAATGGGGAAGAGTTGCGCCATTGAGCTGGGACGTAAATGTATGAAGTAAGATTGTCTCAGATTGGTGTGTGCCTGCAGGTTTCAGTCAAGATGCATCGATCAGGTCAGCCACGGGGAATATCGCTTGCAGGTCGAGATAGATGAGGCACAGCGTTGAGAGCAGTTCCGCGCGCAGTAATTGATGGTAATAATCGTGGATTGCGGTCATGAAAAGCTCGCTGTGGATCCCTAGCACGAGAGACTCGAGGTATGGCGCAACGGTCTGGAGGCATCCGATTCGTTCCCGGGTGGACAAAAAGGTTTTCGGTACGCCCATTCGGTACAGACTAAGAGGCCCGAACCCAGCCTAGTGGCGGTTCTCTATCTTCTGACTGACGAACCGAAAGATGATGGCGGGCGATCCAGGTCCAAGTTGATCAAGGCGTGGACGCGCTGCTTCATTGCTCCTTCCTTGTCTTTTTCTCCACTCTGCGTGAACAAGTGTCGCGATTGACCTCGTACCTGCCCGTGAGCAATTCGAACTCGGCCTTTCCTGCTCGCTCGAACCCACCTCGAGTCACTCGCTTCTCGCGCGCCTGCCGCTGAACATTCCTCCATCCGACCAGATCAAGGGCTAGCTAGATTCATCTGTCGCAT
The DNA here is from genome assembly GCA_024195465.1 of Aureobasidium sp. EXF-8845. Taxonomy (NCBI): domain Eukaryota; kingdom Fungi; phylum Ascomycota; class Dothideomycetes; order Dothideales; family Saccotheciaceae; genus Aureobasidium; species Aureobasidium sp. EXF-8845. The sequence continues at coordinate 778 of SWBH01000440.1, read as the reverse complement.
CATCCACCATACACGCATCCCACTTGACGACACGCTCTCCTCGACAACTCTCCTGAGCAGTACACAATCTGAAACGCACGGCCGCTGCAACGTGGGCGCTTTTTCTCCGGTTGGTGTAACGCGCGCGACTGCCATCTTGCCGATGCGCTCGTCTTGACGCAGACAAAAGACAATTCTCCTCTACACTGCAGCTCTCGCTGGAAAAAGCCACATCTCATTCTCCTCTGTGTCATCTGTCGGAAAGATCCCGTCCTGTCCTCAGGTCCTCCTCGTGGCTTTAGCCTTCTCCAAGCTCTAGTTCCCGCGCTCCCGAACTCCAATTGGTAGCCTATCTTGCACCACAGAAGGTCCTCTTGATCAATTCACCGTTTGGCTACCACTATCATGGCTCAAACACAAAATCTCCCGCCCGTATACGGCGGCCACCCTGGTTATCCCGGACCCCCTCATCCTCAGTATGAGCACAGCCGACAAGTGCCAATGCCAGCAAACGGACAGGCAATGCAGGCAGCGTCCGTCTCCCAAACTGCTAAGACGATATCAGTTGTCCGGGACGGTCTGCGGTTCTCCTTGATTGTCGTGCAGCAGCCCGTCCGAGCGCGCATGTGTGGCTTTGGTGACAAGGTGAGCAATACACTCCGTGCCACACGATTTGACCCATCTGAGACATTTGTAGGACCGCAGACCCATCACTCCCCCGCCATGCGTGCGGCTGGTTGTTACCGATGAACAAACACAACAGGAGGTTCCTGCTGAGTAAGTGCCGTCCAACCCTTTT
>SWBH01000439.1:0-12064 GCA_024195465.1 Aureobasidium sp. EXF-8845 | reverse complement strand
CTTTTGGTAAGGATGATTATCTCGAAGCATATGCTGCAAGATGGAGCCCCAGCAGAGCATTGGGTTATGCTCAGATCTTCTCCGACCTGTCTTCTGAGATCACCCAGCTACTCAATCAGGATCCGTCCGACAACGCCGACATCCAGGAAACAATCAAAGATACCCCGGAGCTGTCCGAGCAACTTGAGAGCAAATTGAATCTGGAATCAACTTCAGACTCATCAAAGCCGTTGAACATCCTTTGTTTGGGTGGTGGAGCAGGTGCTGAGGTCGTTGGTCTCGCTGGCTGGTTCAGATGCTTAAGAGACGACACACCTGGATCTGATAACAAGCCTCGACCTAACATCTCCAAGCTTGACATCTTCGGTGTCGATGTTGCCAACTGGGAAAAGGTCATGCATGATCTCCATCAAGGCGTCATCACTCCTCCCTTCCTGTCAAAATATGCTTCCGCAGCTGCAAAGGCCGCCAACAACGCTGTACTCCCCACCGAAGCTTTCAACGTACGCTTCAAGCAGCAGGATCTCCTGGACACTGACGCTGCTGGACTCAACGATATGCTTGCCACCAGCGATATTGTTACTGTCATGTTCACACTGAATGAGCTGTACAGCACTTCAGTAGCCAAAACCCAAAGACTCTTAAACGCCTTAGCAGCTTCAATGCGTCCTGGATCGCTTTTGCTTGTTGTCGACAGCCCTGGAAGCTACTCTACCGTCACACTCAATGGTACCTCGCAAAAGTATCCTATGCAGTGGTTACTCGACCACACCTTGTTGTCACCCAAGAAAGATGCAGAGAAGAGTGCACCTGCGCAGTGGAAGAAGCTGGTGTCTGATGAGTCGAGATGGTTCAGAATACCCGATGAGGATCTGAGATACCCCATTGACCTGGAAAACATGCGTTACCAAATCCATATGTACCAAAGACATGACGGAAAAGCGCAAACCGAGCAGCCCGAGCAAGAACAGCAGAAGTAGATCAGCCTCAGGCGATATCTGCAGCACTATCACTGCGACAACGCGTTGAGGGCCATGCATGAAGCTAACCGCAAACATTACAACACCCATCTTGCGGTGATGGGCTATGCGTAAAGCAATCTCGAATGGGTCGGCGTCTTAGGCTTTCTGTCCTGCAGTCGATCTATATATCTGACTAAAGTCAGGCCCCTCCCGGCGGCAACTCTACCACTGTTTGGTCGCCAAGGAGAGGCCTTTGGTGTAGTGATTAGGGGGCTTAAGAAAAAAGAAAAATACCGGCTGAGGCTCATGTGACAGTAATATGGCGAACCAAACACGTCGTATGAAGGGCTATGCTCGGGCTGGATTTTTCTGTGTATCGGTCTTTTGCTCCTCACAATCGAACTGTCTATCTTCCTGACACGAGGTCTGCGAAGGTTGTTGCACTTTTGCAGCACATGGTAGCGATGGGAGAGCGACGAGAATACGATGGGGATCTGATATTAAGTTCTCGGCTATCTTGTTCACAAGTCCAAACCTCGATGTTGCTGTTAATTATGCGCCTGCTCGAGCCCATTGCCAGTCTTGTGAACCGGACGGGGCTTTGGTCTATCGCGACAGTCGCACTGCAATATGCCTACAGCCGTATGTTCATGTGGTTCGCACGCAAACTCGACTTGAACAGTTGATCCGAACTATGGCGGGGTTCTTGTATGTATATTACAGACAATACTCGGTTGCGGAATGTAGACTCTACTCAAAGGGTACGCATGATTTTTTGCCATCAGTCGCTTTGTTACAGCCAACTATCCCTCATTCTGCAATTCATGTGTTCATCTTCTCAGTTCCTGGCTGCATGTGACCTATCATGCTGGATCTAGTGTGATTGCGCATAATCGCAACCCACGAAATTATAATACTCGACACGCTTAGAATAAAAGACTTGTGACTCTTGAAATATACGAATATGTTTATACGCAACAAGGACTCATAGACATAAATAGAGACACGATTGCAGACTCCACGATAGAGATATAAGCGATCTGATCCCACTGCTCCGCAACTCTTGATTTGATGTTGACGCAAGAATGATTACCTTGGGCCATCAATTCATGTATCGAAGAATCCACGGCTGAGTCTTCCTACAGCCATTGTGGATAGGTGTTTCGACTCTGTGAGCTTGCGTGTTTCTCACCTTACTCCTAGAGTTTTTAGCACAAAGAAAGTGATTTTGAGTCCTACAGTTAAACACCGTCGCGATGATACTTACGGTAGGTATTCCTTGCCTAATCGGGACTGATTCTATCAGCTATACGGAAGAAGACATCTGGTCTTATCGTTCTGATTACCATCTACTCCACTCTGAGCTCCACCTATTAAATGCAATCCGCTGTCACCCGTCTCAGCCATGTGCAACTGACACTTCACGAGCGTCTCCACCATCTTGCCCACCTCTTCCAAACGACTCAGCGTGACACCATTGCCCTCAACAAAGCCGTAAGAACTATTCTTTCCCCAAACGATGAATCACAAGATGTCCACCTGGGAGCTTGTTGATCCAGCCATCGAGCTTCAACACATTACCGCCGTCTGCGACTAAGGCCTGGACATCCCTTGGGGAGATGAGACTGTCGCGATCCATGATAATGAAAAATTTAAAGAAGATAAATGGGTTTTGACGGTGGTACTCGTGCGAGCGAGTTCAGGCAGACCATATATAGCCATGGCCTTGATTGGAAGCGCACAGCTAGCGGTCGGACTCGGCCTGTTTGTAGCGGAAGGCACTCCGTAGAGGATTATTCAAGGTGCAGCAACCGCGCCTCGAGAAGGCACGTAGAGTAGGTGTGTTGGATGAAACGAATCGACGGTAATACCGGAAGGCGGACTGTAACTTTCGGATTGTCTGTCACAGCAGGCTGTCCAACAGGTAAGGTGATTGGACTCGGCGGGTCGACAACAGGGACTGGTATAATCTTATCGCCAGGACTCTGTACAGTAACCCGTGAAAATGATGTGGTGATGGGTGGAAACTTTATAATTTGGTCGCTGATCGTGACCGGGTCTGGTGTGATTTTCGTCGATTCTGTGAGCTTGATAGGAGGTAGCTCGATGATACAGGGTGGACTGCACGTGACCACTGGCGACGACGTCTCCCACATATCCGGCAATGCTATAGTCGAAAGATTGACACTGGTCGTCAGACTGGTACTCAAAGTTGTGTTGGGTACAAGAAGCAATAAGGAAGAGGCCAAAGATGTTGTCAAAACGAACGACGAATCAGCGGTCGGTGAACTTGAACTTGTGCTACCGCTCATTTGCATAGCAGCTGTACCAGTGCTCGTATTCGAACTCGTCAGAGAACTGTTCACGACTGAGCTACTAAGACGCAAGCTGCTCGATGCTTCCGAGAACGTCACAAGCATGGCTGGAGTGGTGACATTTCTTATCACAGTCGCGTTGGCCATACCCGTCAACGTTGTGACGACCGGTGGTATAGAAATAGCCTCTACCCCTAGAGTAAAGTTCCCCGGCATCGAGGTCCTGGTAGTAGTCGACGAGAAAGCTAGAGATGTTGTCAGAGTATTCGGAGTCGTTATGTCACTGCCCTCAGATAGCGAGGTTGGACAAACCTGTACACTGCGACTCATATTGGTTGTCGATAAGGCACTGGTAATAGTAAAAAATGGTCTACCAGACGCTAAGGGAGCAGTTGCGTTCTGTGATCTCCAATAAAGTATCCCAGTGTTCACCAGGTCCAAGGTCGAGGTGAAAACAGTAGAATTACTGGGAGAAGTCGAAGATCCGCTAGAAATGGAGTTTATGCCTATAAATGTGGAGCTGTCTGAAGTGGTGAGCTCACTGCTCATGACTGGTGGAAATTTCATAGCAATAAATGAAGTCATAGTGGATCTAGAGATCGTGCTACTATTGAGCTGCGAAGGTGGTGTAGCTGGTGAACCAGAGTCGGAAGTATCAGCAAGATTTCCAGAACTGCTCTGCCCGGGGACACCTGAGCCCTCTGGTACTGTGTGCGTCGAACTGACCACCGTCGATACGATATAAGTCGTGGGAATTGATGACATTAGGCTTGTTGGGATTGTACTCAAGCCAGTTTGTCGAGGCGGGAATGTGCTGATACTGTTTTTGACTCCAACATCAGTGCCAGTGCCAGACCTAGTGATCGAGATGAAACCTGACATCTTCTTCGAGATAGATGTCATGCTGATACCCGGACGACCCTCTGAGGATGCTAGCTTGGACGATGTTGTCAGACGGGAACGATGTCCAGGGCCAGAGATGCTCCAACCCTGAAACTACCGACTCCGAGTCCAACGCTCAAGCCGAGACCAATACCTCTACCGTGATGCTTCGTGGTATTGGCGACGTTCGTTGGTTCCTTGACGTTTCTAATCAGCGGGCGAGTTTCCAACATACAACACGCTCTTTGACTTACTATGCAATACGAGGTCGCGCTTCGTTTTATTATCATCACCATCATCGTCATCATTGTCATCTTCACCATCACCATCACCAGCGTTGTCACCATCGCTATCTTGCGCATCTCCCAGAGTCATATAAGCGAAACGTAGGTCGATTGGATCGTTGATGGTCCTCAGCTTGTAGAGGAAAAGGTGACCATTGGCTTCTTTTGCAAAGTGTCGCTGGTTTCGTGAGTAACAGAAAAGTAACGAGGATGCATTATACTTACTGACAATTCACTCAGAGCACGGCCTTGCAGATCCTGATCACTCATGGGATATACTATGCTTTCTCCTTTTGGTCTGAGAAAATCGGCCATGTCAGGTTTCGGCTGTAGCGGAAGAGCTTGCCATTCTGCCAGAAGGCCTCTGGTGGTAAGCCAGTTGTTTTGCCAGGTTTCGTCACGCGCACATCTGGACATCTGGAGGGCACAGTAAGTTGTTGTAATGTATGTGAGTCCTCCATTGGTATTTTTGGGAGGACCAGTGCCGCCCTGGATAGCACTACAGCACGATCAGTTCAGCTCAAGTGGAACGCCTTGATTCAACCAACCTCGCAAACGGGAACTCATCACATGTGTACATCAGACCACTTGGCGAGGAGGTGAGTGATACGGCATCTTCATAGTCCGCAATTAAGTACTTTGGTTTGACATCAGGTTGGAGACCACTTGAGATCTTGATGGGGTTTGTATTGAGTACGTCGAGAGGAGTGTCTCTTGTTTGGTCGAATACCCAGACATCAGGCTGGTCCGGCTCTGGGCATAAGTGGTTCTATTCCAGGTGCCGGGGCAAGTCTTGCGTCTGCGACTATTTCTTCTTTTTGTGTCCTTGTCGTATACCAGTTCCATGTCGATAGTGCCAGCAAAGGCTCCAGTCTGTGTCAGTTCCAGATTTTTGCATAACGCTCCAGCGTAATAGCAATTGTAGTAGATAGTAGGTAACGGAGAAACGACTTCGATCTTGGTCGACGCAGCGCCTGCTTTTTCAGACCACCAAGCTGTAGGCTTGCCATTCTGCACCTCGACTGAGGTTGCCCTATTATATTGGGCAAAGACGGTCTGTACAAACACAACAAGATATAGGAGTCCGGCGACCTTCGACCGCTGTCAGTGACTTCCAGGGTATGGGGACGAAGAATTGGTCTACGTACCTCCAAAGAATTGGACAGCATATACGCAAGAAGACTTCGTGGGACGGAAAGTGCGTTGAAGCCTGGACGACAAGTCACAAGGATACCTTGCTCCTCAATCTATACTCGTTCTCAGAAACCTCCATGATTCATGGCCGAATGAGGCGTATGTCTAGAGGTCGCACGATAGATCATCTCGTAGTATCGCTTGGAAATGAGACTCGCTCGGTATACCGTCCGCTACCAGGCTTGGACCTCAAGGCCAATACACGGTTTCGCAACCGAGTAAGCGCAATCGTGTCGTTACCCGCGATCCCGCAGGATCCAGGTTATGTATAGCATGTCGATTCTGCTGAACGTCTCGATGGCTCAATGCTAAATATCGGGATTATCCGGTGGAGTGGCATTATCATCGTCAGGGTCTGCACGTAAGGTGGTGGCCATGAGAGTAAGGCACACAGAGGTGACCGTCTCTCTATAGGATGAGGAAGGATGAAACTCGAGAGAGGGAAAAGGCCCAAACGTAATCGTTACATACTTGAGCAACCAGCATACCACGGGAACATCATACATGGTCTGACCCACGACCAGTCGTGTGACTCGAGCTTGTCGGGCAGGACATCGAGTGGTAAGCATCTTCCACCACACTCCTCGCTACCCCTCTTATGAACGAGATTGATACTCCGTGGTAGTCATTACCCAAGTTGATATGGAGACTGGACTACACCACCTTGAAGAGGTTCAGGTTGTGAGGTTTCGAGCGAGAACGAGCGTCAGACAGTTGCGCGGCGGTCTGTGCGTGTCGTCTCGCCTGAAACGCGTCAGGGTCCCGGGGTGTTTCCCTTCCAGCCACCACTTTGATACTATCGACCTTGCTCATCTCTGCGGACAGGCTCATACCATGCTGTCATCTTGCTATGTATCTCGAGTGCTACGCCATTTCGTTGCCTCTCATCGCTCACTCCGTTGAGATACTCACGGCCGGACTTCGCGCTTCGAGCATGGAATTAGCATAGCAAACACTTACACTCTCAATCCACTTCACGAAAATCGGGCTGCAGCATCTAACCATGGCACGACTTCTGCCAGAAGTTCTGAGGACAATATTCTCCACGATACGCGAGGAGCAAGGCCTTCGCCCGCTTACAGACCTTTCTTCTGTGTGCAAGGCATGGCGAGACGTCGCTCACTCGGTGCTGTGGTCGCATGTTGTCTTGGATAACGATACACTTCAAAAGTTTATCGAAAGCAACGTGAACGCGACTGACAACCTCAATGGCGTGAGAAGTGTGACTCTACACGTCCAGGTCATTTCGTCGTTGACCCCATCTGAATACGACGCGAATACGCTCGAAGTCTACAAACTGCATGGCTCTCCAAATTCGCGCACTCTGAACCAGAACATCGGACAATTCAGCAATTTGATCTTACCTAAGCTCTCGTCCTTGGAGTCTTTCTCGCTCTTCGTTGACGCACCTGCACTAGATGAGGCACGACAGAGAATAACTCGCTTCGACATTGGGTTTTGGCTCAACATATCAGTTTTAGGTCACCTTTTGCGAAGCCTTCCTGCATCGTGCACCAGTCTTGAACTCGATACTAGCGGAACCGACTGGTCACCAAGACCCGAATCACATCATCTATGTTCAGACATCTGGTATATCCTACCCAGACTTCGCCACTTGAAGCTCAGAATTCACTCTCTATGCAGTCAGATTCTACTGCATGATCCTACAGGTCCAGATGACCGTCACGAAGACCCAGACCTTCGGCAATACCGATCTACAGATGCTGGGAATCTGGTTCAGGCTGATCGTCTCTCCACTCTCAGTATCTGCAATGTTACTCGCGTAAAGGCTGGGCATGGTTTTATTTCATGTCCAGACCTTCAAACCAGGCTGGATCGTGGGATCAGCCCTCAGCTCATGTCTGGAAGCAGTGGTTCCAACGATAAGCCGTATTCGCTAGCATCCAATCTGGTTTGGGCCCACGAGACAGGCTGCTTTCCAGCTGCCTTGAAGATCGAATTTATTACAAAGAGTTGGACCTTTTCGGGCATCTGGGGTGGTGAGTACGAGGATCAATGGAATGAGATGACAGATCAAGAGAGGCAACGAGCGCAGCTCTATGGATACGTGATGTTGATACGAGATTGTATCGAGGACAAAACCTATCCCATGCCCCGACGGTATATTGGCGAGGCTATGTTTGGTATGTACGACAGATCTGATAGTTGCCATGTTGGAGCTGAGGACGATCTGGAACGGCATGCCGAAAACACTGTCTGGGATGAGACATTATATGGAGCTAGAATGCCTTTTGGAGCAAATGGGGCCCTTTCTGGCGCAACCTCTAGGCCTCCACCTTTACTCCTGACCAGGAAAAAATGGAGGCAGAGATCGAAGAAAGGAATGCTCTCTTGGCGTAGAGAGGAGGGGAGGACAGGTGTGAAGATCAGACGTGTCGTACCCCTGGACGGTGCTGATATCGACTTCAGCTACTCAATGATGTCTCTTCTACCGGCTCGTGGCGAACCCATGCCAGGTGATGATCAAGGGGTGCTCTGAGATCATTGTTCAAACATAGCCTCGATCCTACGTTAATGCAGGGTCTTTTTCTTGTACTTCTTTGTCTTCCAATTCTTTCTCCTGTATCTCTTGCTTGCACGCCTTGGTATGTCGTACCTCTGTCTCTTGATTCATTGTACCTCTGCCCTCAGACATATACTCTACATACACTTCTCGTATAGTCTTAGTGGTTTGTAATCTCGTTCCACTAGACTTTTCCTAACTATTCCTTTTTCCAGCAGACCTCTTTTTCCCATCCGTTTTGTGATCGACCTTTTCCAATCATCCAGTTTCTAGTAGACTGCCTTTGTCTTGTGCTAGAAATCTCATCACTTTATTGAATTTTTGCCATGTATTTTTCCCTTTTTCATACCCCTTTTGTCCTGTGACACAGCCACGGATATTTTTTTTTTTTGAGACTATTCTGTCAACCTTCTCTACCCAATCTTCCTTGATCTCCTTATTTCGCCTGTTCTGCTTGTATCAATCATCCAAACCTAAGTTCTTAGCCCTTCGATCTCCTTTGAATGCATCTCTCCACGCAATAATCCCATTTAGCTGCTTTCTCCTTTATGCTTTCCCGAATTCAGCTCCTTATTATACCCATCCTACGAAGAACAATGTAATCACAGATCACCGTTCCCATCTTCACGGTTCGATTGTATGGTCCTCAGATCACATTTAGTAGGTCACCATGGTATATCTCTTGTTATGACACTCAATCATCGCAGTCCCATCAATGTAATCCAACCCAATTTACTCCAACCAGCAAAGTCAACTCAATCAACCACAAATTCCATGTCACCGACAAAAGACAAGAGAAGATTACTGACTCGTATTGATGAAGAAGCATAATATGTTTTGGTATCGAGCAAAAAGCGTAGAAGTACAATGTCAATGTTCTCGTTTGCTTGCAAAAGAACAGAAATGTCTGGAATGGAAGAGCAAGGAAAATAAAACTGGAAATAAAATGCTCCCGTGGTATCGTCGTGGCTATCAGCGCCAAAGGAAAAACGCCATCAACCCCTGAGAAGAGTAGAGAACAAAAGCAATAACACCGCGCCAATCTTTTGGAGACCAGAGGGTGAAAGATCTGATCAGAGATGAACAAAGACCAAGTGATCATGCATCCACCATCTCATCATCGCTATCCCCTTCAGCATCAGCATCTTCATCTTCGTCCTCATCCTCTTCAACCCCATTCTCATCAACAACATACTCAGAATCTCTTCTGGGCGATGCATTCACGCCCCCAACACCATCGTATCCATTACCCAGACCAATCTCTTCCATCTCAATATCCACATCCTCACCTTCAGCATCTTCATCTTCCTCGTCATCGTCTTCAACAGCATGTTCGGGTACATCAAGTTTACCCATGAACTTCGGCCTTGTAAACACAGCAGCACCGTCGTTCTTCTCTGCCGCATCTTCCAACGCCGCACGTTCATGTTCAGAAGATATTTGTCGTTGGATTTCATCTTCGTCGGGTGAAGGCGCTACTTCCATTTCATCCAGTTTACTGCGAGCGCGACGGGCAGTGGGTGGACGAATGCGAGATGCGGTGTTGGGTGGGGGTGTATTTTCTTCAATGCTGTCGTCGCGTCTGTTGATGGAGGGTGTAAGTTTTGAGCGTGTGCGACTGCCCATGGGTCGACCTGGTTTGCGCTTCATAATTTGACCGGGGATGGGTGGGAAGATCTCGAAGCGTGAGGCAGGGATGTTATCTTCTGTGTATGCGGATCCACGTCTAACCGATGAGGTGTCCGAAGTGTCGTTTTGTGAGGTCGGGTCTTCGTGAGTAGTGCCGTTGGTTTGCTCGGGTTGAGATTGTGATTGAGATTTGTGAGGCGAGCGGCGAGGAGGAGAGCCTTGTGTAATGGAAGGTTGAGGGGTCAGAGTTGATGGGGGAGCCTTGCGAGTGGCTTTAGGAGAAAGGTTGTCACCATGGACGGTCTCTGGATCAGGGGTTGAGTTTCCATTGACCAGAGCTTGTTGTACGCCTTCCTCAGGTTGTGCTGCTTGTAAGTCCTCGGGCTCATCACGGCGAGCCTTGGTCTGTATAGGACCAGTGGCTTCTTCACCGACCGGGAAATAGCTCGTAGGTTTGCCCATAACATAAGGCGTCCAGATGAGTTTGGCAGGATCGATCTTGATGTGACGTTTCTTGTCATGCTTGTCCAAGTACTCTGCCATGTAGGCCCAGTCGCAACGAAGGGCATACTTGTTAGTGACGGGATCCTTGATAATGGCGCGGAGGGCTTCGAGTGATGAGACAACATCATCGATAGTCATGCCTGTAGCACGAGCTATACTCACGAATGAGATGTCATATGAGCCCCTAGGCGCTTCTTTGTACCCAAGCAATAGTCTGCACATAACACCACGCCAGTAGGATCGGTAAGAGACAAGGCCCAAGTCGGAGAGCGGCTTTTCTGGAGAGCCTGTTCTACCCTCGACACGAGTCAGTAGATAGGAGAACTCGATCAGGGTGCGACCGAATCCGTGACGCTGGTGGACAGGGAAAACCAAAATACAGGAGACGTTATTGCCAGGTGCATCAATAGCATTGGCACCTGCCTTGGCTTGGGCACCATTGATCATTGGGTCAGCGCCAATTTCGATAGAAGCGCGAGGATCCAGGGGTGGTGTCCAGTCTCTCTTCTCCTTGGAAAAGTAGCCGACAAAGTGGCAACCAAACTCGTCGTTCTCCGTCATGACATAGAAGAGAAAAGGTTCAACATCGTAGTACAGAGTCTTCGAACCAAGAAATAGCTTGGCCAGAAGACAAAGGTTCTGGCAGTACAGGGGACTGCGGCGTCCGTCGACTTCGAAGAAAGAAATGCTTTTCTTATTCCCGTCGGCATCGATAATATCGTCACGATAAATTTCGTCGCCTGGGGGGTGTTTGTGTGGGCACTTGAGTTTGTGCCTGAAGGCGACATAAGATGAGCTCATATATTTGAGACAGAACTCGCAGATGCATAGAATCGGATTACGATTGTATTCTTCTGGATAGGGCGCAGCGTGCAATGTTTCGATCTCCCAGCCGCCAAAGTGAATGTACTTGATCTTGGTAGGTAGTCCGGACTGTTTTGATCTCGATGGCAACTCGATGGGATGGGCTTCTTGTTCGGCCTTCCTGGCCTCGTCAGCCTGGCGGCGTGACTCTTCGAACAGCTCACGGTCGGGTTGCTGAGGAAAGGTCTTTGTGGTGTCAGCTTCGGCGTCAGTGAGAACACCACCAAAGGGTTTGCCTTGCACAGTATCCAGTTCGCGGTCAGGAAAGGGGTAATAAGGATTGTCGTATAGAGTTGTTGCAACGGCAGGATAGTGCGAGGAAGTCGTCTCAATCACTTCAGAAACTTCGCCTTGCGCGCCGGTCTTCCTCTTTCGACCACCCATGAGTGCTCGACGCGCTCTGTCTCGTTCGCGCCTTCGAGCCTTTCTTTGTGCGTTGCGCTCAATATTTTCAAGAGCGGCGGCGCTGATGGGAATAGCAACAACAAGGCTCTTGGGATAATCGTCATTTGTTTCCGCGGAAACAATCCTTGCGTTTGTGTTCGATTGAGGCTGCTTCCGAAGTCGATTCGCCCGCGTGTGAGAAGACTTTTCACTTTCTGCCGAGCCACTGCTTCGCGATGCCATGGTCTGCTCTTTCAATGCATCCCTCGGCGTGACATTGATGTTAGTTTGACTTGCGGATACCGTTGATCGTCTTCTTTTCCGTGATGTTGCTCTTGGCGTTGGCTCTTCTTCCTCGACAGAAGAATTCTTGCGTTTTCTAAGCGAGCGAGAACCATCCATCGGGTCATCGTCGAGAATAAGATTGTTGAAGACTGAATGTGAGTTCGGTTTGATACCACCACGAGCAGCAGGTAAGAGATCCCGGGCTAACTTGGGCACTGATGATCGACGCTGAGAGCC
>SWBH01000438.1:0-12080 GCA_024195465.1 Aureobasidium sp. EXF-8845 | reverse complement strand
ATGACGCAGATCGATTTTGGACTTCTGCCACCCGGCCGCTCCCCTGCATGCCACTCCCGCAAACACCAGCCACTTCACACTTCTTGATTTTCTATCACGCGAGTTGAAGAACTCAGGCTTACAAGTGCCGAACAAGGCACTTTATGTTTGATTCATCGCTTACCATATTGTTGCGTTGTCTTTGATAGTCGCATCTGTAAAGAAGATCGCTGTGCGTCCATCACCTTGCTGGGTGTGCTCTATCATGAGTTTCAAACAGATCGGCAAAGACGGCAAAGCACGATCAAACATGCAAGACTGGGGAGGTGGGCAAGCTTGTGCCCTTCTGTCATCTGTCATTTTCTAGCCGGGAACGGCTGAAGGTCTGCGAGATTCAAGACTGGCACTTGTCTTCCGCCCAGATCCAACACCGCTCGCCAGAATTTCTAGTCTACTAGCCTGAACTCTGTGCTTTTTCATGACTTGTACCCATTCCTGTTCATCCTCGTCTACCATCTCACTATCTTCGTTCTCCCCATTCAATTCGTCTTCGAGGAGAGCAAGCATCAGGCCAAAGTCTGCGCCCAGTCTGCCCAGAGAGCCGGCGCAATACAGCACTTGAGTGAGCAAGCTGTCTCGTGATGATCTTTCCGAAATATTCGACATGTAGGCTCGTAACGTTTCAAGAAGCATGTCAACCAGATGTGGTGCGAAAGTCGCCAGGGCTGATGGAGTTTTATCGTCGTCGGCCTCGAAATACGAAGTTATCGCATCCTCAGGCATATTTGTAGTCTGTTTTGACGTGCCCACAGGCGATGTGACGTCTGACCCAGCCATTCCGGGTATCGGTAGTGCTGAAGGAAAGATGCTTTTGTACATTGAGATGATGGCGAAGCTCTGCTCACGGAACACCTCAACGTATCTCTTCAAGTAACGTTCGGTTTGGGCCCCTCCCACCCATGCTTCTTGATTAGTATTGTTTTCTGTTCGACGACTTGTCTCTTGATCCGCAAGGTCTTTGAGTGGGTCCAATGCTTCAAGTGTCCGCCGTAGTGTACCCAACCTGCATACCAGGAAAAGTGCACCCAATGAGCCTTCGCCTGTGGCAGCACCCAGAGATCTACCTCTTGCCTGCCCATGGACGCTGCTGTACGTGTCATCTGCAAGTTCAGGAGCGACACGTCGAAGCCAGCCAATCATTCGCATTGCTCCGGCGAGCTTGAGTGCAGGGTTCTGCAGACCACTGATCAGGACAGTGATGAGATTCTGAATCTCATCATCGGCTTGTCGTGAGATATCCCCCACTAGATCTGAGTCCGGGTATAATGTCCTTAGACGTTTGACATGAGCGTGCAGGTCAAGAGCAGATGCATAGCCAGAGGCTGCTGCGCCTCCAGTGCCTTGAGTGACCGCAGCTGACGAGGAGCTGATGGCAGTAGACAACAATGTGGGTAGCTCCATGACATCGCTGACTCTATCCACGTTCCTGCTCAGCAACATTGCTCTTTTCCTCCTGTCAAGTACGGCATTCTCGGTATTCCTATCGTATTTGGTCGCAAAACTTGTAGCGGCTGATTCCAAGACCGGCAATGCATCTTCCAACTCTTTCGATTGTGTGTATAGCGAGGGAATCAGGGTAGAGAGGTTCGAGAGGTGGTCCGTTGCGGTGATGACGGAGCGGTGCGAGCGCTTGGATAGTGCCTGTAAGGAACGTAGACTCGATTGGGTGGCTGCATTGAGGTATGAGGGCTCGGTTGTAGTCAATGCCTGTAGTGAGAGAGTCGGCAATCGAGCCAGATAGGTATTCGTTGTGGAATCTGTGGGCATAGGTATCGTGTCGGAGGTCGTCGACGCTGGCGTTGGTCGGTCGAAGTACGGCGCCAGAAGTTCGTATAGGGAATCGGCCATGACGGGTCTGTTTTCAGTCGCGTCTGACCAGTTATATCAGGTGTTCGTAAACCCGGCTATTGTTATCGCATTGGGATCAAAGACATGTGAAATTGGTCTCGTGGTTATTGCTAAACATTGACTGAACCAAACATCGAAGACGGAGTTGGAGCCCTGCCAAGCCACCACCTGTCTTCCAACCAAAACATCATACAGCTTCGACTTTGACCTTTGGACCTCACAACCACTCAACGTCGTCTCCTCTGGACTTCTTGAGCTTCGAGCGATGCCTGACCGCAGGATCGTAGAAGTGTGATGCGCTCACGAGAAGAATCCTAGGATATCGTGAGTTCCCATGGAAGTAGGTAAATATGCATTACTCGAAACATCTTACAGCGTAGCTACTGGCCAATAAGAAACGTATCGTATGATCTAAACATTCTGCCGAAAGTAGGTCAGATGAAGCCCGGTAGGTCGATGGCAATGGCTGTTGTTTCAGCAAGCAGTGTAAGGGCAGCTCCTTCCTTGCAAGAGCTCCTTCCCAGGTAGTCACGACTGGCTCATGTCTCTAACGCCTTCTTCTCTATTCTCCTTCTTCGCCTCTCTCTATCCATCTCACTACACCTCATACCGACACCTTCCTTCGTCCATTTCCCTTTCCACGGGTGAGCTACCCCCTCCATCCCAGCCATGCCCGAGTCAAGCCAGTCTCGAACGCACAGTAACCTCAGTCAAATGACCAGAGTCGATCCGTCCGACAGTCCAGAGTCTGACAGCATGGTCGAATCGCCATACTACGAGAACATGCAAACTGTCAGCATTCCCACGAAGTCTGGCACTGAGGTGGCTATTCGGTCCCATGATCAGTCTGATGATCGCCCCTCGACAAGCGGACTCAGTAGCAGACCCAGCAGTAGAGGCGGTGAACTTGATCATGAGGACGCCAAGATCATCCAGAACTGTTATGTTCCTCCTTCAATCGCAAATCTCGACGTGAAGCCACTGAAGTTCGTGAAGCCTCCTACCGAACCAGAACTCGGACCTGGCTTTGCTTTCGGCAAGAGAATTTCTCCTGCCAACGCTCAGAGCAATTCGCAATCAAGTCAACCTACCCAATCTAGTCAAGGTGTCCCTTCAAACTCATTCGAGAAGTCGAACCAAGAGCATCAAGTCTCAGCTCGTAGTGCTCATCAGGAATCCTCACTTGCTCCGATTCCACAAGGTCTGGAAAGAATGTTCTCTTGGTTGAGATCCTGGCTGACATTGAACATTCAAGCCCCCGTTGACTTCCAGAAGGACGTGCAGCCACAGCGCTCACCTCTGTTCCAAGATTCCTCTGATGCTCAGCTCCAGAAGGCTTCTCCAGATCCCCGTGGACGATCAAGCAATTCGCAGTCCTCGGGTCGCCAGCATTTGCAAGGCCCAAAGCAGCATAGACGCAAGAAGTGAGTACTTCCTTGACCCTCGACATCTCGCATTCGCTAACCCGTATTGCAGCCCTACACGTTCCATTGCCCCTTTGGTTCGACCTCATGACCGTGACCGAGGCTCGGAAGGACCGATTCATGAGCAAAGCCGACCTCCTACTCGACGTGGTATGCCAGTAGAGATGGCCTTCTCGCAAGCCACCGCGGTCAAGGATGCAGGAGTCCTTCCTGAGACTAGCTCCGACACAGGCGATATATTTAAAGTCATTGACCAAGAGCCAACTGGATCCGTGGTAGTTTCACAACCAGATCCGTCCGACTGTGTTGACCAGCAAGATTTGAACATCGAAGAGGAGGCACATGCTCAATCGAAGGCCACACGGATCGACTCTGCGGATGTTTCCATGCAAAACACTGCTGTGCCGGATAATTCGCTCGATGGTGAAAGAATCGATCCAATCTTGGAGACACAGCTTATCCCCGATCACCCACACCAAGAACACCGAGTGAATCCGGATGAACATCTTACTGAGCAAACTCAGCAATCAGGTAGCTGCCAGCGCCTGGAAGGAGAGCAAGATTCGACTTTAAGACTGTACCCTGTCGAGAATCAGCACTCTAGCAACACCGAACAATCTACCAAAGATAGCCGTCCTACCGAGGATTCTCAATCGTCAAACGCGCTGCGAACTGTCGCTCTTGTGCCACGTACTGATGTCGCTCGCAAAGCTACATCTTCCAACGAAAACCGTAACGTTCAGCAGCCACCAACTCTGGCAGACACGATGCTGCCTACTCTGGAGAGTGCAAAACAACCCCTTCGTGAAGTCACCAACCGTTCCGCTTCGCCGAGTGTTACCAAGAATAAAAGGAAGTCAGCTCGGCCTGGTTCCGTAGCACGAAACCCAAATCCTTCGTCATACACAGCCGCCCAACTATTCCAGCTCGCTGAATACATGAAAGAACAAGAGCGTTTGCAGGATCAGCAGAAGTGGGTAAAAAGTCTTGCTGCCACACAGGAACAGCTGGAGAAAGCGAATCAGCACAAGTCGAAGCTTCAATTCGAATGTGCACAGCTCAAAGACAGTCTAGAGAAGTACTCCAGACTGACTGAACACCTCGAGACCATCGTCAAGTTCGAAAATGGTCTAGGTAAAGACATCGGCAACCTTCAGTCGAGCAGAGACCAGACCGATGGCGAGCTCAAGAGAGTCATGTCCAAGGTGCAAGCAATTCATAATGCAGTCACCAGCTCAGCAGAACAGGGTGCAAGGGTGATCGAGATGAGAGCCACCAGTCTCATACTTCTCAGGGAATATCAAGTGTCGCTCACCTCTCTGGAAAGTCAAAAGTCTGATCTCGAGAGACGCCTCAAAGAAGCGTGCGAATCCCTCGCTAAGGAAAAGTCACATCAAGCTGCTTTCGATGCGCGTCTCAAGAAATTCGAGACGACAAAAGAATCGACAGAGAAGACGCTCAATGGAATCATCAGCAAGATCAATGATCGCTTGAGCGAGTTCAAGGCATACATTGAACAAGGCAATTCATCGAGTGAGGCCTGTCGCGGGCTTTTTGAGCTGGTGAAAAAGGAGAGTGCAGTTATCTCTGATCAACTTCGGTCGTCTGGAACTAACATGGAGACGATGAAGACTTCGGCGGAAGCTCTTGCTTCGGGGTAAGCGTGATCCATACTATGCTCTGTTTCACATGCTAATATACTCCATCAGCTTCGACAAACACATCGGACAGCTGAAGGACGCCAACAACGCAACTTCGAAGACTCGTACAGATGCTGAGAACAAGGTCGTGGCAGCTCTCGAAGCTATCAAGTCTCAATTCAAACGTATGGAAGACTTCACAGAGAAGAACGCCGCTTTGCGAGAACGTTTAGTTGAGGAGGAACAGAAGTCGAAGTCGAGCAAGAAGATGATTGCGAAGCTTGAAGAAGACCTGAAAAACAAGAATAACGCCGAAGCAGGTGTTCGGGAGAGAATCGACGAGCTTCAATTTACACAGGCCAGTCTGGAGTCAGAACGGGCTTCCGCCGAGGCCGATAAAGCCAAGCTGTTGGAACTTACCACATCTGAGAGCAACTTGAAGCAAGATCTCGAGAAGTTGAAGAGTGAGAAGGTCGAAAGCATGGCCACTATCTCCTCGTTGGCAGAGCAGAAGACTACTCTGCAGCGCGAAAAAGGAGATCTTCAAGTAAGTCGTGACAGAAGCACAGGTGTCGAATGCACATACTAACTTCCAAGCAGGATCAGATCAGCGAGATCAACAGATCACTCGAAGATACGAGACTTGCAGTTCCCGACTTCGGCTCAGAGAAGATCAGAATCGAGGCAGATGTAAGTAATGTGGGCTTGTGCCAGACATGATGACTTTGCTGACCATGAATAGGCTAAGAAGCGCATCGATGAGGCAGTGGCTGAAAGGGACACTCAAGTCCTTAGGCTGTCTCTCGACTTCCGCAACGAGAAACTGAGATTGCAGAAGATGAAAGAAGAGGTCGATCGCGAACTCATGAGAAAGGAAGATGATGTCGAACGCCTGCAAGCTCAGCTCGATCACTTGAAGCAGGAGTATGGTAATCGCAATGCCGCCGCCTGGTCAAGAGATATACAACAAAAGGACACAGAGATCGCGCGCCTGATTGACCAAAACAATGAGGCGAGTCGTCGGTCCCAAAAACTTCAGCAAGATCTCGACCAGACACGCCGATCAGCTGAGAGCTGTTTGAAGAAAGGTGCGCAAGAATTGCAACAGAGAGATGCTCAGATCAAAGCTCTCAACGAAACGAGCACTGCCGCGCAGGCCAGTGTCAAGTCCTTAGAACAAGAACTCGAAGAAGTCAAGCGCAACAAAGACGCAACTGTCAAGACCGTCCAGGAGGATGCAAACCGCAAGTCCCAAGATGCTCAGGCTCGACTCGAGGCCATTGAGGCCCGCTTGAGTGAAGCCAACTCCGCCAAACATGCCGTCGAGATTAAGCTCGGTGATCTCGAGAGGCGTTCTAGCGACGAAATGGAACAGCGACAGAAGGAGATTTCTGGCCTGCAACAGGATCTAGAGCTTGCTGATCATCGCCTCGAGGAGTTAGATGAACGTCATACCCAACAACAAGAGGTGATCCGTCAAAAGGACTCCGACACCCAGAGGTTGCAGCAAGAAACTGGGAAGTTGCAGCAAGAGATTGTGAAGTCCAAGCAGGAGTCTGAGAAGTTCAAGCAGGAATCCGAGAGACTCAAGCAAGAGTCCGAGAAGTTGAGGCAGGAGTCCGAGCAATCCAAGCTGGAGTCCGAAAAACTCAAGCGAGAGTCTGAGAAACTCAAGCAAGAAGCTGAGAAGCTCAAACAGGAAACTCAGAAGCTCAAGCAGGAGTCTGAGAAGCTCAAACAGGTAACTGAGAGATCGAAGCAGGACATGCAGAATCTGAAGCGAGAACATGCCAAAGCTCTCGCAGACGCTGTTCAGATTCCCAACTTTCAGCCACAGGAAGATGTTCAGGATCAGATGCCTACCCAATCGGCCAAGAAAGCCAGGACAGCGATCAACAGGAGTGGTCGTTCGGTCTCGAAGCCTACTAGCTCGGCCGCGTCTACTAGTGAGACTCAACCAACGAGCGATGTTCTCGAGAGTACGCAGATGAGAAGCACAGGTGCATCCGTCTTTGGACCTTTCAGCAAACCAAGGAGCAACAGCTACAACACCAATGGTCTAAACGGCTCTTCGCAGGAAGAGGAGGAGATGCTGGATGTGGGCAATTCGCTGTACCCATTCTTGAAGACAACTTCAAGACCTGTGAGCTCACAATCAGAGGCCCAGAGAGCCTTCAGTCTTGGTTCTCAGGAGGTTTTGACTGCCGAAGGAGTCAGATTCAGAAGTCAGAAAAGCCAGCAACAGATGCAGAGCCAATCTCAGCTTCATGAGCATGCCTCATCGTCTTCGTCTTTGAGTGAACCTCGCGAACTTGATGGCAGCTACAGAGATGCAGCGAGAGAAGAATCACAGAGCCAAGCACATACACAAGTCTCAGAGCAGCAATCCCAAGACGTCGCGCTACAGTCTCAGCAGCAGTCAATGGGTCTGAGCATCTTCAATGACTTGGCTGCAGCCTCACATGTGTTCGAAACACCCATGAAAGCAGGTGGCAAGAATCTACAAGGTATGGGCAAGAAGGTCACACCCAGACCAGAAAGCCAGTCGAGACAGAGCAGATCTGGAGCTTTGCAGCCCATCGCCACGCCCAAACTACCAAGGGGATCAGCGGCCGCTTCCCAACAGCAGAAAAAGGTGTCAGCCCTGAGCAGTGGACCTTACAACTTCAAGGTCGGAAGCAGTGCCAAAGACAAACGAGTGACTATAGGTGTCCCGGGTGCAGAAGAAGGCACCGAGGACGATGATGATAACTACTCAGGTCCTGGTAGCTCAGACCGTGGCAGTCGTAGCCCGCAGAAGCGTCCCGCTCCTCAGAGTTCGAAGAACAACAAGAGACAGCGCACTGAAACTACCACTGCTGGTGCGGCTGCTACCAGTCAGCGCAGCGTTACTGCTACACCTCGCCGTTCTCAGACGACATCTGCAACACCAGGTACTCAGAGACGTCGTTCCGGCAGAAACAGTAAGAAATGATTGATTGCACGCAACATATCTGACAGAAAAACAGACAAGGAGCAGAACATGATGGGTCGCTTCAACGAAGAGATCAGCAATCCACGCGCTCGTCGTTGAGGGTGAGAGGTTATGAATGATGAGAGTCGTCCGAGGATGGTTCATGAGTTTTGAACAATATTTTATGCTGGTATGGATTCTGGGGTGATTGCTCGGGATGCGATAATGAGGAACGCTAGTGGAGAATAAATGCTCTGAAGAGACGGCTCGCGGCTGAGGAAGAAAAGTTGCTCGGGAACAATGGCTTTGATGAAAGGATTGCATGACTTATGATACATTTTGTACATGGCCCTGATATGGGCATCGTTTTGCTGACTTATGTCGACGAACCCAAAAAACGCCGTTTCCCATGCTCTTCTCTGACTCCGTAAGAAAGAAAAATAATGACCCTGGTATCCCCGACAAGTGGAAATATGGCGACCGATTGATTGACCGAAAGCGATGACGCTGCGAAGGCGAAGGCGGTTTATCGTATGGTTTGGTGATATGCGAGTGATCACTTTCCACCACCACGCTTGGCTTCGAGGAAGAGGACCTTCTTCTTGACTGTGAGTTCGCGACAAGTTAGCCATCGTTCTCTCGTTTTATCTCTCTTTGCAACTCTTTCTCATGATCACCAATCCGTCTCTTTCTGTTTGTCTGTTTCCTCTTTCTATCCCTCCTCGTGTGTTGCCCTCCTTCTAGTCGGCTTCTTCTGCTGTCTTCCCTCTTGCTCTGTTTGACATGTCTTCGTTCTCTATCCTTGTGTCTCTTTTTCCCCCTTCCAAATTTCCTCAGCCTCCTCTTATTTCCCTCCTCTTGTCATATCTCTTGTCTTCATTCTTCCGTTCCTCCTCTTTTCACACATGTTTCTCTTTCATCTTCCTTTTCCCTTTCTTCGCGTCTGCCTCTTCTCCATCTCTCCATCTCTCGTTCGCAGGGTGTAGTAAGAACTTACCGACAGGATCGTATTTAAGCATACTCAACGGTCTGTGTTGACGCGGACGAATCAAAGTCTTGTAGTAGCCGGTCAAAGCCATGGAGATGAGGCGTACGGCGATGGTACGGGATTTTGCTGTGTTGCGAGGTTGTGTTAGTGGCTTCCAATTGCGCAATGTGTTTTGCCTACTACACTCCGTGCGATGGGAGAGATAGGAATGGAGAAGGTAAAGATATATACCTTTCTTTGCCATTGTTTGCTGTGAATTTGTGGTGTGTAGTACTTTTTTACAGCAGTAGTGTTGGCTTGCGATGGCGTTTCGATGTATGCGATGCGATGGACAGCGGAAAGTGGTCTGTGCGTAGTCTTGGCGGAGGGTGGAAGTTCAAGTGTCCATGAACAAGTTACTGGCGCATATCCTACTGTACAAAACGCAATGACGAGGTGATCTAAATCTAGGATATAGCAGATGCTCACGATGAAGCAAGGGCAAAGAATAGTGCATCTAATAGGGCTGGCTCATTGGGACATTTTTATCGCGCCAATATCTCTACCTAACCACTTCTTTCCCTCCTCCTTCCCACGGAATATTAGATTCGAGAACAACATAGATTAACTTTGCAATCGCAAGCAGAAAAGAACAAAACAAAAAATATCAAGAACAACTAGGCCACTAGCGGGCCTTTTGGGGGTATGCTTCCAAAAAAAAAAAAATACAAGACACCAGAGAAAATAGAAATGAAGAACAAACAATGGCGATGACTTTGCTGTCCTCTAGGTTGTACAAGAGAGAGATGCCTCCTACAGATGCAGAATGATTCGAGAAGGAACAGATTGCAACAGTGAAGCAGAGCTTACGCAATAACCCACTCAGTACTCCTCTTGACATACTTATCCAACAACAACGTCACGTCCCCAAGAACAAATCTACAAATGTAGAAACCAAAGAACTCTGCAGCATGTCGAGTGCTCAATTCAAGACCAATATGCGTTGAAGAAGAGTGCTTGAGACCAGGATCTTCTACTTGGCGAGCAACTTGGTCGAGCACTTGTGCCGCCTCACAAAGTCGAGATATACTGTTCATATACTCTTTATGCGGGCCTTCGAAAGCGGTGGGTTCCTTGGCTGAGGTTTGTTTTGCAGTGCGCTTGTCGATGGGTACGAAGCTGGTCATGGGGACACTAGCCATGTTGGCGACTTCCTTGTCTGTACGGCTGCTGCTCAGAGGGATGGTGACGCCGCTTGACGAGTTCTTGCCTCGAAGCTTGCGCCAAGAGCTGAGGTAGCTCTTGTTTGGCTTTGGCTCGCGTGAATCGGCAGTGGTGCCTGTACTATCAATTGGAACTGGCACATCCTTGAAGAGAGCACTAAGAGCCTGTACGCCGACTTCGCTACCAAGTCGCTTGACAAGGACGGCTTGGACGCGCTCCATCACCTCCTCGAAACCTTGGAGCCCTTCCAACACTGCGTCTGCATCGTAAGTGTCAACCTTAGACAATTTGCCCAGAGCAGCTGTCAACAGATCGCAGTTGGCAATCTTGTCTTCAACACTTTTGAACTTGACAGTACGGTTCATCCATATTTGGCGGGGCACAAAGAGCCGGGTGGTCAAGAACCCACCCCGAGGTTGATTGATAACACCAGCAATGCAACGAAGCATCCAGAAAGGTCGTAGTATCGTCGGCTCCGGACAGGGCTCAAGGGACGATGGTGAACAGGAATCGTCTGCACCAGGTGATGGCGGTTGATTGGGTGGGTTAAGAAAACTCTCGAAGATATGATGACCTCCAGAAGCCACATCTGGCAGTACAGAAGACATAGAGCCTCCGGGTGGTGTAATGTACCTCCTGAAAGGCGGTGCTTCTCCACCCGGAAAGGCGGACATAGGAGAAGCTGGGGCAGTATCTGTTTCTTCGGAGATAAATCCTCCTGTCTCCCGGAGACTGAGCGAAGACTTGTTCCTGCCACGGAACATTCTTGGCCTTGGAGAACGGTAGCTGCTGCTTAGGATATCTCCGTTCTCTGGCAAGCTATCCAAAGACATGGATGTTGCTGTATCTGAAGCAGCTGATCGCATATGATATGGTGAAGCAAGCGCCGCCTCCACACGACGCAAGCTAGGAACCTCTGAGATACGACGATCTGCATCCGTTTCGTCCTCTGCACCAGCATCGTCAACTGTTTCCTTGGGCTCTGTGTTCGTGAAACCACGCGACCTGAGTGTAGGTTTGCGTGTAGTTTCGATCTTGAGTTGTTTGAAATTGGGACCTACAACTCGTCGGCTTGGGGTGGTTATTTGCTGAGCTCCGCTAATCTGCTCCGGAGATGCCTTGAAGATGTCGGTTGCTAATGATGAAGACGGAGTGTGTCGAGAGACGGTGTTCTCTGCAACGGTGGAGAGCGAAGTGCCTGCAGTTGTGCGGTTGGAGACTGATGAGCTTTGGTATGTGCGGCCAGAATAAGTACTCGAATCAGACTGCCGCGGCAGAGCGGACTTGGACTGTATGTCAAAGTTGAAACCGTGATCTATATAATCATTGGTGATGTCTGCCAGAATACGTTCTTCTTCTGCCTCGTCATCATCGAGCTGTCCATCAAACGTATTATAGTGGCCCAATGAGGATGCCGAAGGTAGGTCCGGATTTGACTCGAATGATGTCTGATTGGATCGGATAGGCGCATGATCGACGAGGAACTCATCATTCACTGCATAGCCGTCTTCGTAAGCTGCTTCTACTGCCGCATCGAAAGCAGCATCAAAGTCCAGGCTCGCATGACTGATCGCAGCGCTGGGGTCTCTACGGTGTGTCCCTCGCCTAGGAGATCCTTCATGTACTGAAGATGTACGTGAGCGGGTAGACGTAGTGGTGTTTGATGGCGAACCAGATGATCCAGATTCGTCTATTGTATCTAGCCATGACACGGGATCGGTGTTTTGAGGTATGTCTACAGACTCTGCTGTTGTCGGTCTTGAATCAAGCTCGACGGGTTCTTGCTGTTCATTATATCCTCGGGGGGTCAGGGGTCGCGGCATGAAAGCGGGCTCGAGTTCGTAAGGGCGAGCGGTTTCGTGGCTGATGGTCGAATCTCTAAAGGGAGATCTTGACCGTTCACGCTCCCACAATGGACCCAAGAAGGCTCCAGGAGAAGACGTTCCTTCGACCTCCTGAATTGCACTGGTCAGGAACGAAGTACG
>SWBH01000437.1:0-12086 GCA_024195465.1 Aureobasidium sp. EXF-8845 | reverse complement strand
CCTCCAAGCCCAGGCTATCAGCTTGGGTATCTGCGGACAGATTATCCACGATGCCGGTCGTACTCAAATCGCCAGTGGTAGTGCGACAGTACTCGGAGTTGGTCCTGCTCCCAAGTCCATGGTCGACCAAGTCACCTCGCATCTTAAGCTTCTGTAAACCAACGGTCACCAGAACGTGGCGAACGTCATGATCGCACATGATCTCAAAGCACTTGAGCCTTGCAAGTAGCCACGATCGCGGAGGACTTACATCGTATCGACCCTGTGGGGTAGCGATATCGCAAACCAAAAAGTATACCTCTTGTATTGAACGTAGACGACGGCAGGCACCAGTCGGACGTCAAGACTATCATGACGAGCAGAATCACTCCTTCGCTCCGAAAATGAACCTTTCTTCAAATTAAAACAAGCATCTCTTCTAAGCTCTTCTGTATATGTAGAAAGGCACAATACTCTCCACCACGGAGCCTTTTCTACTGAGAGACCTTATTTCGGGCAGTCTCTGTAGCCATGGTTCTAATCAGGTAGCATTCGTGCATGTTTACAGTACACATCAGCTTCCTCTTCTCCGTGGAAGAGTGATTAATGTGGAGGATCAGTCTAAAGGTGCTCAATCTTCCTCTCTAGAGACTCAAATCTCGACATGCAAGAGGCCATCATAGCGTGTCCATAGAAATGCACAATAGTTTCTGGGGCGGTGCCAGCTCCACAGAAGGACTTGATTCTGGTGAGTCTCTGTGGCCAAGTCTCTGACCAGAAAGCATTTGTGCATACCTATAGTGCGTGCTAACGTCCCAAATACCTAAGAGAGTGCTTGCTGTAATCAGATGACCTAGAGAAGCCTATTAAACTAACATGAAATTGCCCAAATCTCTGCATTTAAGAGGCTAGCATTATTCATCTATCAAAATGCAAAGTGTACTACGAAACGCAGCGATACCCATAGAGATGGTCTGTTTTCCAGTATTTCAGTGGCCCATACCTCCATACCAATAACATTTATGCATTATGATAGTACGCACTACATATCAGAGGGGGCGATCAATCTTGATAGGTGAAACAGAAGCATTCACACTCATCCTGATAGAACCATATGTCCTGTGCGAGGAAGGATCATGAAGTGCACATAAATTCACAACACTTTCCAAATTGAAGCAATGTCCGCAGAGAGATGCCATTATCCCGTGTCTCTGTGGCCCGATCTCTGTTATGGAAAGTATCGTGCATTTCTTCAGTATACGAATGGTCTTTGATTGAACCACTATTTTTCGCTATCAGTACAAGATTCAAATGATAGCGTGTGAGAGATTGGTATTGCTTGCCTCTAAAGACTCATGATCCTTGCCGCACCTGCATGGAACCTACAGAGGAATGATGATCTGTTGTTTTAATAGCCATAGCTATTAATGTGAGATGAACCTCGACATTTTGTAGCTCTACTGCTTGTCCAGTTATTGTGGGTCGACCGGAATCCTGTGATAGACGAGCAGGTCGGTAGGATCTCAGAATTCCAGATACCACACATCCGCTTGTATCCCGTACAAGGAACAGTAGCCAGGGAGATGATCATATGTTGCGACTCGAGATATAAATCGTTCGAGATGCTGTTGCTGTGACTTCACCTAGCCTTTGCACCATTGGACCATTGAAAAGAGTGATATCTAAATGATATACTTCGTGAAGAGCTAGTCGATCGTGAGCTAACTAATGAATGCTTGATTGGTAAAGCAATGTAAAGCAACGGAACATCGATAGCGCGGTCTCGTCCGACCTCCTGCCTGAATCTTCTCAAACAACTCAAGCGGTGGGCTTCTTGCTCCAGTAGGCTGGCATGTCAGTACGGCTCAGGGCGGTCTTCATGGAACGAAACATTTCCAGATCAAAAGGACCGATCTTGGCTTTCTCCTTAGACCTCGCAGCAGGCAACTGTGGGCGTAGCCAATATTCTTCGTCCTCTTCGTCCCAAGCGACGCAGAAGTGGTTCGTTTTCCAACAAGTCTTGCACGCAAAGCGGCCTTCAGCAAGGGTGGTGAGGTAGCATCTGCTTTGGTTCCATAGAAAGGAACGAACACAGCCATCGATACCTTGTGCCTTGATGTGCCACTTGGGATCCTTTTTGTTGAACTCATCAAGTTGCTTCTTCCACTCTTCACGAAGTCGTGCTCCATCGTCGATCCAAGCATCCCAGGTCGCGTCGCTTTCGTGGTACTCAATCTCTAGAGCATAGTTTTCTGAATCAACCCAGACAATAATGTCGAGTTCCTCGCTGGATCCAGTACCAGTACGACGATGTCGGCTGATGTCCGGAGTGGTCCGATGAGAGTCGACGGCTGAGTTGGTCTTGAGATCTTCGTCTGTACTCAGATGAGGACTTTTAGTCTTGACACGACGTGTAACACTGCTGGCGGCTACCTCAATGTCAGCAAAATGCTCAATACAATGATCAAAGCGGCTCACTGTCATGGATGGCAGCCTTGCGCTTGTTCTTGGAGCCTGACAGAGGCAATGTGCTGCTACTGGGAGTACTACCAGAGGGTCAGACAAGGGACGTGCTGTATCTGGGACGATACGTACGGGGTAGAGTCTGGGACTTCATCACCAGTGAAGACGCCAGAGTTGGTTTGGAGAAGCTGCTTTTCGGCTTTCAAGCTGTGGATTTCTTGGGTGAAGTTCTCGGACTTGATAGCGTTCAGCTTCTTCAGCAGGTCTTGCTGCGATTCTTGCAGAGTATCCAGTTTCAGAGAGATGTTGCGCTGGGTGTTCTGGAATTTGTCAGAGGTGGGTCGGTTCAATTGCGAAGCGATCATGAATCCACTCGCCTTGAGATACGAAACCTCATTGATGTTTGCTTCAAGTCGCGATTCAATGGAGGTAAGGTCAGCTGGCTCCTGAGAAGGCGGTTCAATGAATGGCGGCATGGCGTAATGTAGTAATCCTTTGGCGAAGTGAGATGGTTGGGAGGAGAAGGTGTAAGAGTTAGGAGAAAAAGTCGGCGAAAGGCTTGCAGAACGAGTCACTTTGATTGGAAGATTCGCTGGTAGGGAAGTCGCGTCTCTGTGACTATTGCCCTATTGGAGGAAGTCGCGATAGCTGTCGGCTTCTCACGCGACACTCCGAATCGATCGAATATTCATGCAGTTACTAAATGCATACATTGTTCGTTCCTGCCATTCCATGGCTTCATAAACATCCCCCTTCACTACAGCAACAAAAGGGAATATATAGCTGGTCAAGCTGGCACTCTTTCATCCACCGCAGCTCTGCCCCAAGCGATAGCTGGTGAACAGCTATAATCTCATGTACAAGGATCTGTTCTCAAAAATCTTTGAGTGTTCTCATAGGTGTGCCTATGCCTCAACCTAGCACAAGAATGTCTGATGGATCAAACATTGTACTGGTTGAGCAAACTTCTGACTTGGTCCTCATCATTGGCCGGGATCATCATGCCCAAATCGTGTTCGTCTACCTGTTGCAAGGTGTTGGAGGAATCTGCTACAAGGGCAGTATTCATTTCCGACCTCATGCGACAGACATCATCATACTGCACATCGATTAGCAAAGTATAGGCACAGAACTGGTTCGGTACTCACTAAGATCTTAGCTTTGGGAAAGATGTCTTTCAGTGGCTCGATTACCATCTGACAGACGTACAAAGCAGTATTCCGATTTTCTCCAGAGAAATTGATCTGGCTGGGTATAAGCGTCAAAATCTTTGCACATTGATGTGCACAGCCAACAATAGCCGCATCATGGACTGGTTTTGCGAGGCCAAGTTCTAGCACATCTGCCCACATGTTCGTCATCTCGATGGCATACGACAAACACTCCGACCTCAAGGTTTGAGCGAAGCTCAGAGGTGTATTCCGAAGCGCTGCTTCCGAGATACATCCTTTCGTACCCAAAACGGTAAGACGGTGCAGGTCAAGTTTGCATAGTAGCCGCCAAGTATGGAGCATAATATAGCTCGAGAGACCCGGTGCATAGATTCGTTTCCGTAGATGCACCTTGTCCCACTTGAGATCTTGTGGTATCTGTCGCTCGATTACATTGATCGAAGAGTCTAATGCACGTATATTTTCTCCTAATAGATGCAGACTCTCGTCTGCAGAAGCAACGCGTTTGGTAAATCTGCCCAGTGTCAGTAGGGGTCCTGCTTTCACGATATAAGGCCTTACTTGTGTATTTTGTTGCGGAGTAGGTCCAGCAGACGAATAGTGTATGCAAACTCATCCATACCCTTTGCATTGTTGATCGGTAAACCTTCTTCGATATGAGGACGAAGGTTCTCTGTATCGGTGCGTTGTCCAAAACCAAAAGCTCGCTCAATTGTGGGTAGTCGGATATCCATGTTCTCGGCAGGGACCAACGTCAACTCGGTAATACCGCCAGAACAGAACTTATCCAGGACAAAGATAGACCACATCAGACGTCTTCTAGACTCTTGCTCGACCACTGACAACGTGTGGTCTTCGTAGTTGAGACGTTTCGCGAAAGCAAGACGGGCCGCCAATGCCAAAAACATGAGGGCTTTTGTCGAGTGCGTATGGTAGGTGAACTCGAAGAAAGCAAGGA
Organism: Aureobasidium sp. EXF-8845; assembly: GCA_024195465.1. Lineage (NCBI taxonomy): Eukaryota > Fungi > Ascomycota > Dothideomycetes > Dothideales > Saccotheciaceae > Aureobasidium > Aureobasidium sp. EXF-8845. Next base: position 7,514 of record SWBH01000437.1, on the reverse strand, counting down.
GGGTCAGAGCCTGCAAGCGAGGGATAGTCAAATCTTCAAGGTTTTGGAGTGCGTCTAGCTCGGCTTCCTTCATCCACTGCGCTGCTCGTTCATTGTCCCCTTGAGTGGTAGGAAAAACTCGAAGAGCACATCCACAGACAACTCTAAGCAGAGACACATTGACCGTATGAGTATGCCATTGGCGTAAAAAAGTCGGTTGATGTAAGAAGCTCATGCAACTGACAGGATATACAAACCGGAAGAAGGCTTCTATGTACTCTGCGATGGCTTCTTTGTCTAGATCGAGACTGAGGAGGGCTTAACAATGATCATTGTTCTCTGGCAATTATCGAAACTTACTAGTAGTCGCGTCTTATAGTGTCCGACACTATTCTAGGAACCTGGAGACGAGGCATAGAAGCGGGATGTTGGTGAACTTGACCAGGGTGCAAATTGAGCGATGAAGAGCTACTCGATTGGCCATGGCTAGAAGCAACATACCCAGATCTCGACCCATGGGCCGCGGGACTTTCGTTGTTAGGTTGTTGTATATTAACTGAAGGGTAGACACATGATTGATCACGTATGGCGCATGCACTACAAGGCGTCTCTCCAGAGCAACGAACTTTTTGTCGACGACACCAGTCGCAGGCTACTCTTTTAGGAGCACGATCTTTGGCCTTCTGTACCCGAACTTGCGGTGCTGAGCGTGGTAGCCGGGGAGCTGTAGCAGTGCTTGTCAAATTGGAGCAGATGTATCCATTGCGCACACAACTGCCGCAAGCGTGGCGAGGATTTGCAGCGTCCGTATCACAATATAGTCGTCGGGTGCGACACTCGACACAGCCAACGGAAGGTGTAGAAGTGACATCCAGGGTCCTTTCGGTTTCTGCCGGATGATAGTCGGTGGACATTGTGATGGGAGATGGTTGTTTAGCAGAAATATGGCAGTGATTATCAGTGGTTTTCCAAAAGAGACTGGTGCCAAGCATGGCTGGGGAGGAGTCTGCTGACGTTTGCCTTTCTTCCTCCTCCATGGACTGAACCACAATCTGACACATCATCACTCAACAGCTAACGACGATGCTGTTGACAGCTTGGAGAATGTTCGGAGCTTCCAAGTGTTCATTCCAGGGATTTATCAATACCCGATTGTTCTCTTCCCACCAGGCATCGCGATCTTGGTACAAAAACCTAAGCGACGATGCGCGAAAGGCTTATCTGCTTAGACACAGAGAGACAAGCCGAGCCCGGCGCTCTGATCCTGATGTATCGGAGACTGACCTCAGAGTACAGCGCCTCAGGTACAAGGAGAATGAGCATCCCCGGAGACGTCAAATCATTCTTCGATGGTGTTCTAGATATTCCTGGCTAAGGGAACAACTGCCATGGAAAACTCATCAACCCATTTACTACAGTAAACGAGTTGAGCATTTTTGTTATGGCTGCAAGTGGACCAGGACCTCCGGTGCGATGTTATGGTGCGTACTTACCTGGACTGCACAACTGCCGGACGAGAAATCGTCTCCACCGTTGTCATGATCTTGACAATTGTGAATTGCGCGAGTCATCTTCTGGATGAGATGGCAGGCTCTATGATTACCTGTTGATTGATCCAGACACTCATGCTTGAGACATGCCCTCACAGACACCACTGTCTTATTCATGTTGTCATTTCCATGACTCTATGATACTGTGGCGCTTCAACAAAGACCATGCTAACCATTCTGGCTTAGGTGAGTCCCTTTGGCCGATACCGTCAAGCAGCATGATAGCCGCGAGTATCTCTGTAACGACTGCTACGCCAAGAATGATTGGGATGAGGTGATGCCTACAGGCTATGAAGACCTTAGAAAAATCAGAGACATCACCACAAGAATGAAGCATCTTGGTCATCCCGCACTCACAGATTCCGAGAGACGTGGACCTCCCGCTAACGAAGCATCATAATCAGCGACTTTATCAGAGTCTCCTGCGTTGTTATCTCGACAAATGTATTGTTGATGACCTCAGGACATTCGCAGACATTATCTGGGAATGTCTGAGTCGCACTTGACGCAGCGGTAGTTCTGAAGAGTCGAGAAAGAATAAACGCAGATGGAAGTCTGACCTGTGCGTGTGTGTTTGATCCAAGCAACCCAACACATGTGTTGTCTTGTGTGTCCTACAACTCATGGCGTCCACCATCACACCTGGGCTACTTAAAGGGAACTCCTGTATGCCATCCTTCTCTTCAACCAATTTACCCAGAGCTTCTTTCAACATCTCCACTCGCCATCATGCCTCTCGAGATCAAAGTACAAGGCGAAGCTGCAGCCAGTCGCACAGCTGACGAGGTCGAAATTCACATTGCTTTCAAATCAAAGGGCTTCTACCGTAAGAAAGCCAGCGTCACTCTCTTCAGAGCTGTCGAACAACTCATCGATACTCTCCAAAATCTTTCGCCAACCCTCGAGAGCCAGAAGTTCATGTTCCAGGCTGCACTCGACGGACCAATTACTTCTTGGAGTGTCGGATCTCAAAAGGTCCAATCTTAATCTGTACAGATCTCAAAAACCAAAGCTTTCCAGGACGTTCACATGGTCACGGTTTCCCTGGTCATCACAATTCGCGATTTTCAAATCCTTGGACAAGTCTCAAAAGCCATCACCAGAACTGCCTGCATCGCTAGTGTGGAGACAATTTGGTCGCTGACCGAATCAGCTACTGTTCGTCTGAAGACTGAAGTGCACGAGTTGGCTGCTAAAGATGCGCTCAACAAAGCCACCGCGGTCGCTACAAGTATCGGCTTCCAGACAGTCACGGCCGAAGAAGTAGTCTTACAGAGCCCCAATCAGGCGTTGTGTCGCGCACACAACCTTTACTCCGACGGATATCCTGCAGGCCCGTCGCGGTTCAGACCTCAGACACGTGGCTGTCCAACTGATGAGTTCTATATATACGGAGGAGCAAACGTCGAATTCAGTGATAGCAAGTGGACGAGCCGTGACGAGACCGGAGATCTGGATGCCTGGACACTGGTACTAGTTCCCAAAAAGATCACTCTCACTGCTACCGTTGATACCAAGTTCTCCGCAACCAGCTCAACTGGATTTGTGTATGAGGAGATTAATCAGCATCGTTTCCTCACCAGATAGTGAACCATGACCCACAGTCTTGGCCTAGAATGGCGGAAACATGATGGGTCGCTGAGTTTGGACCGCCCCGTGCTCGCGATACCAGCTTCAAATAAAGTTCTCAGCTGTTGAGAAACATCCTTTGTAATTGTTCGTCGCCATCATTACGAAATCGAGGCTTTCCTACGTCTCACCCCTCTCACCGTGCCGCACTATTACCCATTCAAGGTTGGATTTCAACGCCAGACATGCCAGTTGAACGACCAGAACTTCGAAACTGGTCAGGAAATCCTCTCAAGTAGACATGTCATTTCCCAATGTTATCTCTATTCCCACTGTCGTTTTTGACTTTGCTCTCCCGATCCTATACTGCTAATACCTGCAGATCTTGTGAGTTGATCTATCACTGGATTAGATCTTCGCTTTCTCTGGTATCTGAGTCATCGGACAGTGATTCTCTGGTAGTGAACAGCGCGAGCTGGTCGGTATGATTTGTGACGGCGACATCAGCAAAGTCTTAGATTCTGGCCTTGTGGAACTTCCTGAGGCCACATTATTGCATCGTGTACGGGTCCAAAAACTAGTGTTACCTCTGGTTCACGAGATATTCACTCTTGGCTAGTGAATACTCTTTTCTCCGATGAACCTGTGTATCTGCTCAGGCACTCACGCTGAGTATTGAATGTGGCAGTCCGAATCAACATTCACAGCCTTGTTGACCATGGAATCTAATTAGTTTATTTCGTAGTTGAGCAGATTCGCTTTCGCTTCTCTTCTCTCTCACTGCACAACACAACACAGCCGTTCCAGCGCAAGGAATTGTTCCCCAGCACGCTCAAATGCAGCCCGCTACTCTGCGAGAATCCGCTCCAGCATCCCGCCTGATCTTTGCCTCTCGTAGACGCACAAAAGCTCTTTGCAAACGCCGACTCTTCTGTAAGCCTGTTCGGAACAAATCTCTAGACCCTCCGCTTACGACGAAAAAGGCAGTCGCGTCAAGCAGGCTGAGTGGGAAGTCGAGACTCTCGCTTGGTTGTGGTTGAGAAGCCACTTCTGTCTTCGTGCCTGAGGATTCGAGTGCGCCTTCCTTCATCTCATACACATCAACTCTTCTCGTCCCGGCGCTGCTCATTCTTCTTCCACACCAGTTTCATTATAGTCCAGATTGCGAACCATCATCTTGTCAACCCATTCGCAGCTTATCCATACGATCGCAAGGCAGGACAAATCACTATTCATCAATACACTGCATCACAACAATCATGGGTTTCGAACCTAGCAACATCCTCAATAATCAGGATCCTGTGACTTTTCCCCCTACTCTTGTTTCACATACGAAACACTTCGAAGGGGTCGAGATGCCCGAGTTCATCAAAGACGAAAAGGTCAGTTGCCCTACACACACGCCAAATATCGACAGGATTAACACTACATACAGTTACGCAAAGGCCCAACTCAACAAAACATACTGGCCTGGATGAATGCCGTCCAGACTCATCTTGACGACTTTACCTCTTGGGACCGTCTCCCGAACGGACACTTCATTGCGTCTAATCACTCAGACACCAAGATCTGTCAGGTCGCTCGCATACGTCCCGAATCCCTTGAGTTCCACCATCAAGTTTTCCAGACGAAGACTTAGACCGACTACATCATAGAAGACCTTCTACCCGCCATCAGTCTGCTAGCCGCCCATGAGAAGATGAGACAAGAGCACCAGGCCAGACATCATGCTGTGTTTCCAAAAATCGACGTCTCAGAGCAGGAGAGAAACGCCAAGAAGCGCAAGCAAGAAGAAGACGATTTTGAGAGAAATGCTAAGAAAAGAAAGCAAGACATGAACGGAAAGTTGAAAGTCGTGGTTGATGAACTAAAAGTTCTGCATCAGCTTGTCAACAAGCAGGTTGGCACTGTGGATAACGAGATTACCATGGGATTCTTCAAACTTTCGGAATGGGTTATCGAGATCATGCGTACGCTAACTTAGAGATCGGACTCATAGGAGTTGTTGGAGACGTAGAGAGGAGGCAACATACTCTCGTTTTCCCTGGAACATACGCTGATTAGTCTACACCTGTATTTGATACTCTACGCGAAGTCTTTCGCTGCTTTCTTCGACTAGACTATCTTCCTCACGCGCGTATGGCTTTCTACCAAGTGATCTCTCCTTGAGTCTCTGGGATCTCGTCGAATGGAGTAATAGACCCCCGATAAGTTTGGGACCGAGATGATCGAATAATGCAGTAATATCTGAGCCCTCGTGCCATTGAGCCGAGGCTTGGGACTTCACTCCCACAATCATCTATGGCGAGATGGGCAGCCCATCATAATGCAAGGCTCTCTTCGAAAAATAGACGGGACCATAGAGAGTCATGTGCTCAGTGGGTCTTCTGTGGATACCATTTTCTGTGGAATATCATTGTGGCTTTTTATAGTAGTAGACTCGACAACTCTGACATATTGGGAGATGTTCGAGCAGAGACACGGTTGTACACCCTCTGCTCATGTGCTGAAGAATGTGACTCGGCTCCCACGACTCCACGCAGCGAGATTGTAGCCATGTAAATGCACAATAGTTTCCAAATATTGGACAGGTCCAGAGAAAGCCGACAGATTCACCACTTTCAGTGGACACATCCTGTTTTGGTTGAGAACTGTGCTTTTGGATAGTTGTCGCCATGGCACCCTTGCACACAGGAGAGACTATCTTTCTTTTTGATCAAGATATAAAGAGTGTTTTTGATTTCCATATCTTACTTCTTCGCCGGCGCTTTCGTAAAGAAAGAGCTCAACTTCATCATGCCCGTTGTATTGACTTTGCCCAACTGCTTGACAGCTCTACTCGTATTCTTTTTCTTTGCTTCTTCTTCTTCCTTCTTTCTTTTCTTGGTCGCTTCTCTTTCTTCGGCTTCTTCGTCATTCATGGTACTGCGTTTGCGGGATATGTTGTCCGTGAGGGAGCGCATGGCTTGGGCGCGGCGTTTTGCGTCGGCGATGTGGGCGAGGTGTGTGTCGAGAGGAGTAAAATCGATGGGTGAAGAGGGGGATTTGAGAAGAGTGTTTAGTGGTGTGTGGAGGGTTGAGGGAATGTAGGTCAAGAGGAGTAAGTTGAGGGCGGTACGAAGGCGGAGAAGGGTGGTTATGTTGTCGTGAGTAGAGTCGGAGGCTGATGCAAGGGAAGTGGCATCCGTGACGGCTGAGGATTGCGAAGGCTGAGATTGCTCTGTGGCTGTCGACTGCCTCGAGGAGTCTGCATCTGCTCCAGGGGTCGCTTCGTCTTGAGATTCTGTTCGTTGGATGGCCATGATTGGTATGCGGAGAGCTTCCTGGACGAAATGACTTTCTATGGATGCGGGAAGGCCGTTGTCAGCCATTCGCTGGGCCTTGTTGACAAGCTCGGCCAGTAGTTTGTCATTGGACAGACGGAACATCGTCTCGTGGCCCAGGTCGACGTTGTCACATATCGCATCCGCTCTCTTCTCGAAAGACTCTTGGATCTTTGTGGCACGAAGCAGATGGGTCAGATGCTTCGCTCCCTCGGCCAGCTTGTCGAGATGGTCATCAATTGTGAGGAAGTGTTGCTCATGCGAGTCGGCAGCGGGAATCAAGGCGGGCAGGAGGATAAACAGAGGATCGATCGGAGTAGCAAAGTATAGGTCGGCATTCTCGATGGTATAGCCTGTCGAGAGGACGGGGTCAAGTTCGGAGCATTGGGCGATTGAGTTGCCGGGAGCGATCAAGCAGCTGCGAGGAGTTTGCTTCGGAGCGGCGACTTTCGTGAACTCATGGATTCCTCTATCCGGGCAAAAGAAGTATCGAGTAGAGGCAGAGGTTGCAGGGTTTGGTAGAGTGATAACACGAGCATCTGGTGAAGCTCCCTTGGGTAGAATAAATAAGAGCGGAGGGTTGCTACTCGGCTCGAGGGTAGCGCTTTGAGGACCAGATTGGTCGGCGGCTGCAACGGCAGTAGTTGACGGTTTCGATCCTCGGGTCTTCATGATGTTTTGTATATGTTGGACGTAAAGTCACAAATGTTGTAGAGGCCTATGAGAAGACGCGCCAGAAAGTCATTAGACTTCCTAAAACAGCCCAGAGTGCAGACGCGTGTCACGTTATCTTGGCAGACCCTCTCGGACCCTGGATATGTTGATTCCGAGTCGTTTGCGCATGCAGCTCATGCATCGTTTCTGCATGCGTAAATTGCTCTGGACGACATCATTACTGTGTTGATCATCATTTGACTGTCTGATCCTTTTCACAAGATTGCCATATTGATATCGAGGCTGGCTGAGGGTTCCACAACTACCAGGTTTGTATCATCCGGTGGCTTTGAAGGAGCCGAGAAAAATAAAGGCTTCCCCAGGACAACATCCCGGCGGCGCATCTGGTACCACGGTTGATCTTTGTTACACTGATGGT
>SWBH01000436.1:0-12099 GCA_024195465.1 Aureobasidium sp. EXF-8845 | reverse complement strand
TGCGGGTGTTTCAGCAAGCGCATTGAGGAAGAAGTAGATCAAGGAGAAGAAGATAGCGCCACCACGCTCGTAAGATCCAGTAGCAGTCTTGGGGGCCATGTAGAAAGCAGAACCAGTAATGACGGCATTGACAGCGTTCAAGAAGAGAAGGGTGTAAAGAGTGTTGCGATCGCCCCAGGTGAGTTGATAGTGTCGCTTGATGCCAGTGATGATTTGCTGAGGGAGTGAGTGTGGTTCTGCTGCCTTCTTCAATACACCAGACGAACGGACACGCTGAGCTTCCGCTTTAAAGTCGTTGACGTAGGTTGGGTTGGAAGCATGCTCAGAACGGTAGGCTGCAATGTCTTGCTGCAACTCGAAATACAACGTGCTCGCTCTGAAAGCCTGTGCAAACTCGTCTGGTGTAGATGGCACAGGACCAATATGGTCGCTACGAATGACTCTCTCGGTCACGGAAGTGACGGCTGTCAAGAAGTCGGGGGTGGTCTGTCTAGGTCCGCAGTGGTAGCCAAGATCAATGAAGTACTGACGCGCAGCTTTTGTCGTTCCAGAGTAGATCATTCTACCCTTGTAAAGTACGAGGACACGGTCGAAGCATTGGTCGTAGATAGACTGTGCCGTTTGATACATAGTGACAATGTTGGTCGTTCCAGTCTTCCTCGACATATCTTTCAGTAGTCGACAGAATGCGAGGGCTGACGAGGAATCCAGACCACGGGATGGATTGTCGAAACATGCGACTGCCGGGTTTGTCGTCAAAACTTCAGCTAGAGATACACGCTTACGCTCGCCACCAGAAACACCTCTTACAAAAGAGTTTCCAACCACGGTGTTGATGGTGTGTGGGATTGCGAATTTCTCAAGAAGCCTCGTTCGCAAGTCTTTCTTAAATTCGGCCTTCGACTGCTCATCCTTAGCCGGTTTGCGCAGTTCCAGAGCATAGTCGAGTGTGTTTCCAACAGATAGCTTGGGAAAGTGGTTATCTTCCTCGTTGTTGTAGATGATCTCCGATTTGTACAACTTTCTGGCCTCAGCAGAAGAAATGGTAGAATATTCAACCTGCCCATCAACACCAACGAAAGACTCAATGTCACTAGCAATAGCACGTAGTGTTGTCGAACATCCGGCTCCAGGAGTTCCTAATACGAGAAGAGTCTCTCCGGGTCGGACGACACCAGAGATATCTTGGATCAAATTACGGACGTTTCCGCGACGATTTCCAGCAAATAATTTGACTGCCTGGTAAGGTAGTGTGATGATGTTTTCCAGAACCTGGGCAAAATCTGTGACTGTGTTTTCCTCGGCTGCTACTCCTGTGACAGTGAGATTTTGAAAAACGACACCAAGGCGGCGACCATCTGGTCTGTAGACCGGAAGATCGTTGATCTTACAGACGGTCAGTACGAATGCTCTAGATGACTGGCAAGATGGGAATCTGATCACTGACCTCTTTCTCAGCCATTGTCGAAAGCCTGAGCGATTGCTCCTAGTGATGACCTGGAGGACAGTGGACTATTGGAAACACAGATATAGATGTCCATCTTCAGAGGGGATCTTGAGGTATATATTCTAGACGGCAAAAACTGGCATTATCAAGCACAGGTCCACATCTCTGTTGCGAGAGAGCAGATGCCGAGTCGCTCTCGAAGCCTGGACTTTTGTGATTGGTCACCTCACCGAGCGGCTTCGGTAGAGCCCAAGCTTTTCTTCGCTTTTCGGATGCCTCAGCCAATCACAAAAGCCAGGCCGACATTTTCGTTGCCGAAGGCAATTCCGCGATGTTTCTTCCATGATGTGGCCGAAATGTTGACATGTCTGTGACAGATTTGCCATGTGCCGGTCTGGCCTTGACGACGTCCGTGTGGTGGCCGTTCAATTCCACTAGTCGAACATGATTCATACGAGATTGATGCGTCCGTTTAACATTTTATCAGCAGCCGACGACAAAACAACAAGTCCCGAGAGGATGTCTTGAAGGACCGTCGACCAGATCTAAAAGGTCCAAGCATTTTTCATCTTGTGAAGTCGGGCGAAGATGTGTTTGGCCATCACATTATTGCACTTCTTGCACCTGGAAATAGTATCTTGAACTCTCGATCATGCATTTTCGTAACATGTGTCTCGCAAGGAATGGTGAATGCTGCTGGTACAATACTGCGAGATGCGAAGTATTTGATTCTAAGGCTAGAAGTTGTTTGTCTCACAACAACCAGACCGGGTCATCGACTGTAGTCTGCCATCACTAGACAATAGTTGTTGTGGGCATTGAACTGAGTCCAGCGGCAACGAAGTGAGTGGTATGGTTGTTGAAATGATCTGACATGTGATTGAGCGAAGCTCTCTGAGATGAATCACACAGCTTGTTGACTATCCGTCCACGAGCAAAGACGCGCCATACCAAGCAACTTATTCGTACTCTTTTCGTAAAGTCCTGATTGAGTCTCTGGTCCGGTGAACCGTGATGATGGGCTACTACTCGGACAAAGACAGGGTCGCTCAGTGGATGATGCAAAACGCGGAGTCGCAGCGGCGGCAAGCTCCGAGGCGAATTGCGACTGCCAAAAGAGCTACATCATCTCTACATACCAGCACACGACAAAACATGTCATCGATACAGCAGAATGCACTCAAAAGACCAAGGGCCGCATCAATAGTCAGGTGTACACATCGACTCGCACACATCCAGCAACTACCGACGGCGACAGAGCCCGCGGCGCAAGATGAGACTTTTATCCAGGCACAGCTACTACGCTCTCTCTGCACCGCCTTGACCATCGTGGGCTATGAGAGTGTCAAGCCTTCAGCTTTGGAGATGTTTCGCGCAGAGGTCGAAGAGTGTGAGGACTTGCAGTCCAGGGGAATCACACGCGCAGAAGGCTGACAAGTCGCAACCAGACATGATGAACTTCCTCGGCACCGTAAAGGCCTCGATGACTGCCTCGCGAAGACTTACTCCTTTACCACAAGACTTTATCTTCGCTCTCGCAGAATCAGGCCTGGAGTCACATCACCTGGATCCGCACCTTCGCCTGGCCCTACCGGACGACATTGCCAATCCGAACATTCAACCTCCACGGCCTTCAGAAGCTCCACCGCCTGATCTCGCACCCATGCTCGGACATGAACTGGCCACACCAGCAACGCAACAATACGGATACATACCCTCACACTTTCCACCGCTACCAAGCCGTCACGCCTGGCAGAGTACCAACATCTTCACAGACCGCGAGAAAGATCCTCGACGTATCCGCGAGCGCGCAACAGACGAAGGCGTACAAGCCGAACATGCCTTACGCAAGCTCACTACTGCCAACAAGGCCCGGTCACGCCAGCCGACTGTCGACAAAGCAAAGGACAAGCTATGGCAAGACACAATCGCAGACTTGCTGGAAGACGATGACCATCATTCCTCGACCACGCAGGACGCAGATGGAGACATCAAGTTGGACGGTTTCTCGGACGGCTACAGCAGTGACAAGGCTGCCATCATGGCTGATCTGGTTCGCGGAAGTGGTAGCTTGATGGTTAACCATGACCGCAGTCATTGGCGAAGGGGAAGGGGTGCTGTGCATATTTGAACGATTCTAAAATTTACATATTTAGCGAGGTGTTCTTCTCTTTTTCTTCTGGTCATTGGGGAGTTTTGGCTGGCATATGGGCATGGAAAGGATTTGAGCAGGACGAGGAAGGCAGTTATAAGATACCCCGAAAGTCAACCAAGCGCTTGTCGTGCATTCTTCCACCCAACATGTTTAATATTCCGTGAATTCAATAAGCAATCACGTCCTCCTTGTTACGATGTGATCTTGACGAAAGCTCTTTCCTTAACAAGCCGAAGAAAAAAGAAAGAAAAAGGAAAAACTCCTGGTGACGCCTGCCCATCGCCCATGCACCATTCATCACACGACCCACATCAAGACTTCCACCCGTCAACTCTCCGTCTCCCAAGCCGTCGTCTCAACCGTAAGACCATCTTTACATCTATTTCCCTCTTGTCAGCACTGCTCCGTACGCATCTCCCTTCCCCACAGCACCCTCCATCGCCAACTTCAACACAACAGCAACTCACCTTCTAAACACCCTCTGAATAGGCTCACAAATCACAATTCCATTCTTGTGTTTACTGTGTTTAACAACATCGCAATTGAATTGCACAATCTCCATCAACGCGCATTCGGAGAGTTGTTGCTGGTTCGGCGGTTTGCGGAGTTTGCCTGTGGGTAGGCGGAGGATTTTTGATTCGAGGTCAGCTGGGTGGAAGGGTGTTATTGTTGGTGCCATTGCGCAGTTAGTGACGGCTGTGTTAAGGTGAGAGGGAGGTTTTGATTGTTGGTGTGCGAGAGAAGAAGGGTAGGTAGGGTGCGATATGTCTGTTGAAGATCTGGGGATGAGGGAGTTGGGGCAGGTGCGAAGTCAGAGGTTGGATGAGGTGAGTTTTGGTCTTTTTTCCTCTTTTGTTTCATTGCTTCTACTGTTTCTATTCTTCTATTCGCCACTCGCGAGGAAGACGGTATACGCTGCATCGAGTCGAAACTCCACACACTCGCCGTCGGTTCACTACCTATCACGCTCCCAAAGATTCTATCCTCGAGAGCATCATCATTATTGGAATCTGATTAGACCTTTTTCTAACAACAACAGTTCCTGACTACCCTCCGTCTGCTACAAAATCCATCAGCAAACTCGAGGATCGGTATCCCTGCCTTGGACAAGCTTCTCGCCAATCATACTACACGATTCGATCCTACGAATCTTTCTGCTATACCAGCACCTCCGATCATCGAACTTACTAGTCCAGGACCCAAGAGTGGTAAAACCGAGCTCTTGTACTGGATCATTGCAAAGTTGGTGCTAGGGAGTGATACTCATGATAATGTTGGAGATGTGGAGCTACAGCAGGCAGATGAGACTGCGAGAGGTGATGCGACGACGACACCTGACGACACCAAAGACAACAGGATGACAGATCCGAGAGCTCAGGCGGTAGAACAAGATACAAATATCGAAACAGAGATCCCACACCGACCACCCCCAGGACAACCTGACCATCACAATCATCCGCCACCAACTGATGCACGCGGAGAACCCGACAACCACCACACTAAACCAACAACAATAGCCTTCATCTCCACCTCTCCAGTGGATATTCCACGTCTAACCCAACTGCTCCTCCAAACCCTCCTAAGCTCATCACCACACCTCCCGCTCTCAACCGCTCAAGATCTCATCCACAAAGCTCTCTCCCACATCCACATTTTCCAACCATCCTCTCTATCCTCTCTAATCGCCACTATATCTTCTCTACCCACTTACTTCTTGAATCCCAAAAATGGCAGTGTGGAGAAGAGATTAGGCGCCATCATCATCGATTCAGCATCTACTTTTTTCTGGCACGATAAAGTCGGTGCTGTCACAGGACAAGGTCAAGGACAAGGTCAGAGCAAATATCCAGCTCTGGCTTCAACACTCAAACGTACATCAATCACCCTCCAGACTCCAATCATCTTCACCACTGAAAACATTTCTGCCACCACGCCTACCATTACCTCGACCTCTGCTTCCTCTGCCACTTCTGCCGATACAACAGCCATACGATCACCATTACCCTCTCCCTTCTCAACGCTACCAACCCTTCGCCTAATAATCTCACGCGACGCAATCCAACCCTTTTCCAAAGATATGGACGCAGAAACAGCGATCAAACACGCAGAAGCAAGAGAAAAAGCAGTCAGAGAAGCAGAATTTGTCGTCAGTGTAAACAAATGGGGAAATGATGGACAGAGAGGGAGACAGGGAAGTGGCGATGTTGTTGGATTAAAAGTCGTGATTGATGGAAAGGGTGTTACCGTGCTCTAACGAACGAACATTACAAACGGCCCCATCACAATCGCAATCACCAAAGTCTCGTCTCGTCACGTCCGCTAAGAAAAAAGAACAAAAAAAGACAGTGAAAAGTTGAGAATCTCACAGTTCCAGAGACCCAAGTCGGATCAAAGAGACCGAAAGCCTGCAGAAGGATGAAGCCTGCACAAGGAGAACAAGAACTCTGAACGAGAGAGACCAAGAAGGGAAGGAAGAACAATCAGCCATAGAGTTTGAATGTGAATACAAGAAATTTTTCGCTACAGTATTGGATTCAGATAAACAAAAAGGGCAAGAGAGTTTATTCCTTCTCCACCCTGGGCACTTTTCGAGCGCAGAGAATCAAAGAGAAGAAAGAAAAAAAGAAAGAAAGGAAAAAGAGAAATCCATCTAACAAACGTCCAGCGCATGATAAGATGTTTCTTCTGTCTTCATTGCGCCGGAGAACCATGGAAAAAAGGCGTAGAAAATGCGTCATGTTCGGAAGTTATGCAAAAGAAAAGAGTATTCCACAAAACAGCTCATGTCCGAAAATCGTGTGATTTCGGAAGAAAGTCCAAGCATCTAAGCTTCATGCTCATCCCCAAAAGGACTCTGACCTCTCGGAACCTGTTGCTGCTGCTGTAGTTGTTGCCTACTCAACCTCCTCGCCGCCAAACTCCCCCTCAAACTGGGTGTTTCTTCAATAACTGCACTCAAACCACCAGGTGTTCTTTTGCCTCCCACCACTTGCGGAGAAACAGCCGCTGCGTCCGAAAATGGCGAAGCATCGTTCTCTTCGTCTGGTGTTGTTGCTGCAGAAACAGCTAGAGGAGAGGAAACATTTGGTTTGCCTTGTGAGTCAGAGACTGGGAATCGGCCTTTGGGTTTTGGTTTTGAGTTGCCGAGGGTGAGGAGGGTGGGTTTGCCGTAGCTGGCGCTGCTGAGGGTTTGTTGTGATGATGAAGATGAGTTTGCAGAGCCAGGTCTGATGGCATCGCTGGAGGTGGGCATGAGGATATTCAATTTTCTGCCACTCGCACTCCGACCCAGTGGATTGGAGATTTCGTCGGCAGGGGTGGTGAGAGGTGGTGTTGAAGTGGGTGTGCCACTGTTTCCGCTTTTGACGCTGACGACGTTTGCCTTTCCGCGAAGGACGGTTTGGGCAGGCATGGGGTTTACGACGGCGTCGTCGCGGTAGGTTGCGATGCTACTGCGAGCAAGAGATGGTGTGATACTGGGGCGGCCGAAGAAGGTGCTGCGGTTATCCAGTGATGAGGTATCCGAGTATGTTGAGTCGCGGAGGTCGGCAGGGCGGAAGAAGAGAGCTTCTCCATTGTTGGATTGGCCACTGACAGGTGGGCCGTGAGCAGCAGGGATCGGTGGTACTGGAGGAACATGCTCTTGCGTGCCGTTTCTGTTCATGACACCAGGAATGTATGCGATGGGGATGAAGTTAGAGGCGCGGCTGAGAATGCTGTTGGCCACCGAATGCACTGTATGCACCGATCCGCGTTCCGATCGAGCCATGTTGAAGTGCGATTTGCGATTCTCTGCTTCGTCCTCCTCTTCCCATTCTTCCTCGAGCTTTATCCGGCGTGGTCGTATCACATACCAGTAAAACGTAAAGACCATGAGACCAACGAAGAAGATACCTCCTATGACTCCTCCAGCAATGGCACCGACATTAGGACCCGAGTGATGTGAGGGAACATTATTGGAGGCGACGCAAGTTGTGTATGCGCAAGTATCGCAGGATTGAGGGACGAGTGAGCAGACCTTGCCACCAGAACACGAGGGGCAAGAAGGTGTGGTTCCGGGACAGTCGACACAATCGCGTTTGAACAGGCTGTAGAGAGCCTTTTCCACATGAGGATGCACTGAAAGTAAAACGTCAGTAAAGTGCATCTTGTTGATCGATACCGGATGAGAAAAGCGAAGCCGCACCGTTGGAGAAAGGGGATTCCATGGTCGTGAGATTCGACCTCTTTGTTCGGGTGTCGGAAGTGATTGAGGCGTCGCAATCTCGGAGGTGCAAGACAAAGGCGACAAGGAGGATTGATTTGTTGTCCTTTGTCCTTTGGTAGAGCAGTAATTAATCAAGGAGGCTGGTCGTGAGACGTGAACCAGGTGGGCGCAGATGGCAAGGGAGAGAGAGTTTGTTATCGTGAACTGGAGCGCGTTGCAACGGCCGGCGCGAGCAAGAGGGGAAGGGGAAACCCAGACGTCGCAAAAGAGAGTGAATATAATGAACGACCTGCGCTGCTAGAGAGGAGAGAGAAAAGATGACAAAAAGCGAGAGACGAGAATAAACAGCGGTAGAGAAAAAACGAGTGAGTGCTGTAAGGTTAATACAAGGTTGTTATTAGTGCGCAGCAGAGGTGAAATTGCGTGTCGCGTTGAAGATCAATGTTTGGTGGTTGCGCAAAGGACGAACGAACGGTTGTCTTTGACGAGACAGGGGACTTTGGACAAGGGAGAGTGGAGACCCACAAGGCCTCGTGTCTCGCCCACTTGCCCTCCCGTCTTTGCACCTTTCCTATCCTAGTCTAGTCTGACACTCTGTCTGCAACCTGCAAACCCATTGCGCCACCACCATCCATCTCCACACGACTGCATACCATTCTACTCCACCGACGAGAATAGCCATCAACTCCAGATATCGAAAGAACGCACGCCACGCAGATGAAAAAAAGTCTTTGCACAGAAAATGTCAAAATCACCACAGCAAGCAGATCTCTACGCACAACTAGAAGCCAGAGACAACCAACCCGAACCTTTGAGAAAAGTTTTGGCCAGAGAACAAGCAGACTATGATTGTTTGAGTTGTAGAGTAATGGGTATGTTTATTAACTTCTCACTGATTTCCTTCATGCTGACATGGTCAAAACAGGAGCGACGGCATTCGGCTCTCTGGGCGCCTACACATACTGGTCCGGCCACCGCGAACTCCGCACCCGCGAACAAGAAATAATGCGTTCGGGCTCAAGACTCACCATGGCTGCTCGAAGACTAGGGATTACTGGGCTGAGTGGTATGTTGGTGGGTTTGGGTTTGTGGAGGGCGTTTATGTGAATCTTTTTCCCTCTCTGTGGTTGTATGATAAATTCTGTAAGGAGGAAACCAGTGGGATATTGGGGCTCGCAATGGTGACAAAGTGGACCTGCAGGGAGGAGAGCACAGCGTGATGCAAAAGCTGTCAGCAGCCTTATCCTACTGGATTGTTGAGTGTGCATGCATGAAGAAGTCTCACTCAAGGCAACACTGCAGCTGGAAAGCTGAAGATTCTTAGTGCACAGCAAGAAAAAGCAGACGGAATTGTAAAAGTAATAGTGGTGAATCGTTTGATGACGAGGGTATAATGGTTTATATGACGCTGCAAGAATATCACAAGAATCTCCTCCTATGTGGTGGAAAGAAATAATCCGCCCATGCAAAGCAACCAACAAAATGCTCGCAGGTGGAAACCCGGCAATACTGCATTCAGTATGCAAACAGATAGTAAAAAGTAAAAAGTAGCTGGTCATCCCATATGCTGCACGCTGAACATGCAAGAGAAAAAGAAAAACGCAAAATACAAGGCTAGACTAAAGTATGTCGTAATTCATCGCTGGCCCTGCCCCTCGAGAATAGAAGAAAAAGAACGACTAGCAAAAACCAACGCGACTGTATTGGGGTATTTGGGGGTATGTTGTATCGCAGTGTCTCAAAACAGAAAATCAACGAAATCCAAACGATGGGTTGACTCAAGCATGTCTTCCTCTCTTTCCTCCACGATCAGAGTTATCTCTGCCATTGTTTCCGTTTCCAAATGATAGGCCGGAGATATCAAAAAAGTCTCCGAGATTTTTACGTTTGGATCCAGCGCCAGAGCCTAGAGAGCCGAGGTTAATAGATGCAATCCTGTTGCTATTATTGTTGTTGTTGTTAGAGCGGTTGTGATTGTTCCGCCGTCTAGAGTGGACCTCGAGTCTCACTGGGTTTGTAGAAGTGGAAGAGTTGGGCGAGTCGGTAGCAGGGTTATTGGAGGCATCCATGTCTACTTCTCGATCTTGGTGTGGAGGGGGGTATGACATGGATGAGCGAAACGTAAAGGTATCCGCCTGAGGGACAGTAGGGTCTGTACGAGCGACTTGTGGTTGTTGTTGATGCTGGACTGAAGGAATATCGATATGTGCAAGGCTGGGTTCGGGTTGTGGTAGATCTTGAGGCGCAATAGGAGCAGTGGTAGGCTTTCTGGCGACTTCGGGGCTTGAACTCCGAGGTTGTTCTTCTTGCTCTTCCTCTTCGTCCTCACTCTCGCGTGCAGCAGAGTGGGCACCGTCAAAACGTTCGGTGGCCCATTGCCTCACACTCCAACCCTCGCCGTCACCGAGGCCAAGGTTCTCCTTGTCCAGAAACGACAGTAGATCATCCAAAGCATCCTGATATCCGGCAGCGCGCGATCTTGCCTGCTCAGACGCAGCATTCTTGTATAGGTTTGTGACGGAGAGAGCAGCAGCCTTGAAGGCAGATAGGAGTTCTTCGGGTGGTTGTTGGTTGCGACGAGGCGAGGTGCGCGGAAGCGATGTGTTGAGACTGCGCATCGAATCCATCGTCGCCAAACAAGAGAAGGATATTGCTAGAAGGTGTATTCTGGGGTGGGTGCAGGACGTGGTGGTACAGAGTCGATGATATTTGGGCGATGGGTGATGGCGTTGATGACTGGAGAAAGAGAGGATTTAGGCGGGGTCTGCCTCGACTTGACTTTGCTGCTCTGGAGGGGTTTGCACAAAACTCAAGGTCTGACGTATATCACAATTCTCTTATCAGCCGTGTTGGCTTGGAAGAGAATATGAAGCAGTGAAAGTCGATGGACGAGTATAGAGCCTTCTCTCGGTTTCTTCACATTTGTTACTGTGTGGAGCTGATGAAGGACCGTTCCCATAATTCTCTTTCTTTGTCCACCCATCCAAGGCCAAAGTCATGAAAAAACGGCACGTGCGCGATGCATTGTTATACCCCGACTCGACATGTGAACGCTCATGCATATCTATCTACTTAGAGTCCGCCTGACTTCTACTATAAACTAAGCCATCAAGGAACTTGCACACCGCCTCGATCACCTTTTCAGGCTGTTCCTGCTGGACCCAGTGACCTGCATGTGGGATAAACGTGACCCCTCTAAAATCAGCACAGCTTTCCTTGTAACCGTCCAGCGCTCCAGGCTGCTGGTAGTTTCCCCAATCCTTCTCTCCACTGATGAATGCACAAGGCACCTCGATTTTTCTACCTGCAAACAACAGCATATCCGCCTTTTGGATCTGTGAAGAACTGGTCTGCGCTCTATACCAATTTAATCCACCTTGGAATCCGACTCGCTGCCATTCCTGCACATAAACTGCCAGTTCGGCGTCGGGCAGCCACTTGGTTGTGACAGAGCCGTCTTCACTGTTCATCATGTTATAAATCGTCTCTGCCATGCTGAGCTCCTTTGACATGATGTAGTAGTTTGGCATCTTTTCCAGTTCCGAAGCTGTCCACGATTCCAGTGGCTTCGGGTCGTTTCCATGCCAGTCGGCCGATTTGACATGAAAGTATCCTCGAAGAAACTCGTGCAGTCCTTGCGGCGCTGTCTCCCAGTCTTTCGAAGCACCAGAAGTTGAATTATACCATTTGTAGTGCTTTCTAGGTGGGTCAAGTTTCGCAAGCTCTGCTTGAATGTCTGGCTTGGCACTCGAGCCAGACCCGGGATGCTTGACTGCCTCCGTTGAAGCCTCTATATCAAAAGCCGGAGTTGGCGGTGCGTGGTGAGGATGTGACATTTGGATGCAGCTCTTGAATATGTCAGGCCGCATGAGAGGTGCCATGGAGCTAGAAACTGCACCAAAGTCATGTCCGATATGACAGTGCACCTTCTTGTATCCCAGTGCATAAACCAAGCAGACAAGGTCTCTGACTAGGTTCGTCATGGTGAATTGATTCAGGTCGACCTCATGAAATGGTCGTGTGTCCCAGCCAGTGGTTCTACCATAGCCTCTTTGATCCGGAGCGACAACGTAACATCCTTGGGACGCCAAAGCTGGCATGATTTTTCGCCATGAAAAGGCAATCTCTGGGAAGCCATGAGTCAAGAGTATCAAAGGGTTATCTTTCTGTCCAGCAGTAATGACATGGAATACAAGACCGCACGAGTCTGTGCAATCAATGTAAGATTCTTCAAGGCCGAGTGGTAGCGGTAGAGGTTCAATTGATGTCATGGTGAAAGAGCTGATATTC
>SWBH01000435.1:0-12109 GCA_024195465.1 Aureobasidium sp. EXF-8845 | reverse complement strand
GCCTTGTCCATGTCCGCGTTTTATACAAAGAATGGGGAAGCCGCGTTTGACGTCCACGGGCCAGCTATTGTTCCAAGGTGCATCTGCACAGAGTCCAGTGAATGTAAGAAGCAGCGGTAGAAGATTTGCAAAGAAAGGAAACAAAGTCGAAACGATGGCCAGATCTTGTCGAGGAGTCAAGACCAGGACCAAGACCTGTGCCTGTTTCCGTTGTCAGATCTCTTGCTATCCGCGTATGCTTCTGCGGCAGGTGGGTCAAAACGCCCTTGGCAGCCAAGTATAAACAGGTGAAGGAACAAGAGATGATGACACTAGCAAGGCCAACTGCGATCCTTCGTGCTGCCACGCTCTCCAAATGTCGCAAGTGATTGACAAAGTCGTCCGTCAGACCAGATGCTGCGGACGAGGGGCTATGTCCAAGTACATATACAATGAACTGGGTTGCTACAGCGGTCTTCTGTCCCTGCAGCACTTTGCCCGTTTACGGTTAGCCTTGCGGCCACTCGCGCTTTTTCCAGAAAATCTCATCATCACCTTTGCACAAATCCGGGTCCGGAAACTATCTGATCCTCTTCTATCGGCACAGAAACTGTCCGTACCCCGTCCGTATAATCCCACTCGGCCTTTTCCAAGGCAGACGTCGCTTCTCATGCCTCATCCTTCCATATCATCTGATCGATATCTTCGTTCTGTGGTTCGACTCGCTTCCGCCCAAACCCGTTCGCTTTGTTGTCGTCAGAGTTTGCATCTTCTCACAACTTCTTTGTCAGGAGACGCTGAGACCGGAATCTCTTAACGTTCGACTCCTTTGTTGCCAATTTTCATTTCGCGTTTCACCCTTTTGCAACTTTGGCCCAGTCATGGCTCCTCCTGATCGATCGAGGTCCAGTTCGACGCTTGCAGACGTTCGAACATTGACATGTTTGTTTGTTCTATGGAAGCTGTTGCTTCTCTGTATCGCTTACGCCAGCCCCGGACCCGGCTATGATACGTCTACCACGTTGCTCTTCGCCCGTGCGCAGCCTGCCCTGTCCGAAAATACCCTTCTGGAAGACTTTGCGAAGCGACTCGTCTCGAAGCTTGTTCGCTGGGATGCCTTGTACTTTGTGAGTGTTGCTCAACGAGGTTATGTTTTCGAACAAGAATGGGCTTGGGGCTGGGGCTATACAAATTTCCTCGGCATGGTTTCTAAAGGTTGGTTTGTTACAAGTGAAGCTTCAAATGTATCAAGGCTGAATACAACATCAGTCCTTCCTCGTGCTTCTTCACTATCACCATTGCATATTCAGGCACTTGCAGGAGTCTTGATTTCTCATGTCTCCCACCTGTTGTCTGTCTTCATGCTGTATGGCTTGGTTCATTACCTGCCCATCATGGATAAGCTCCAGCGCCGTAGGATTGCTCTCGTCGCAGCATCTATGCATATCTTCTCTTCTGCTGGTCTGTTCCTGTCCGCACCCTATGCTGAGAGTCTCTTCTCGATGCTGAATTTCCTTGGTGTCTTGATACACGCTGGCATTCCGTATGATATACCTTTAGAGAAGTACGAACCGTCCTCGCTGATCCGGTTACTGCTGTCTGGTGTATGTTTCGGACTGGCCACCACAGTCCGCAGCAATGGAGTCTTCAGCGGGCTCATCTACTTCCATCATGTCTATATGTTACTTCACTCCAAGACCAACATCCGCACATTTGTGACAGTCGCAATCATCGGCTTGTCCTCTGTCACTATCTTAGCTGGTATGATAATGCCGCAGTGCTTGGCATATCGAGACTTTTGTGTGCAACCTTCCGCCGGTGAACTCAGACCATGGTGCTCGCGAAGCTTACCCAGTATTTATTCTTGGGTACAAGAACATTATTGGTGTGTTTCAGATTTGCGTATTCGGAAACTTATACTGACATCTTAACAGGAATGTAGGATTCCTCCGTTACTGGACAGTCTCCAACATCCCTTTGTTCTTGCTAGCATTACCAATGCTGTGCGCTCTGATCGGCACTGGGCTTGCAGCCCCTGATCTCAAAATTGACGTTCCTGGAAAGCGCTCCAAGCATGCATCAGTTTACATG
Source organism: Aureobasidium sp. EXF-8845 (assembly GCA_024195465.1). Classification (NCBI taxonomy): domain Eukaryota; kingdom Fungi; phylum Ascomycota; class Dothideomycetes; order Dothideales; family Saccotheciaceae; genus Aureobasidium; species Aureobasidium sp. EXF-8845. Next base: position 10,039 of record SWBH01000435.1, on the reverse strand, counting down.
TTGTGTCTGGCTGCCCCACAGATCTTGTTGGCACTGCTCGCCCTCACGACTTTCCATGTTCAAATTGTCAACCGCATCGCTACTGGCTATCCGATCTGGTACATCGTGATTGCGGCGGGAATCGTGTCGCCGAACCTAATTGACAAAACAGCCAGGACTACTCGTCCAAGTGTAGACAAGTCACTGGTAAGACAAGTTCAGGATCACTTGGGCCGGCCGTCGTCGCAACAAATCATCTTTCGAGGAATGTTCATGTACTCGATTATCCAAGGTGGATTGTATGCTAGCTTTATGCCACCAGCATGAGCTCCAAAAGTCTGAAAGATATACCAAACACTGCCGAATACATCGATTTACTCAAGCCATCTCCAAATCGACCAGAATCTTCACATGTCTGTCCTTCTCCTTGATCAATGCCAAAATACCCTTCTCGACCAGATCATCCAAAGCAATCTTTCGTGTAATCATCTTGTTAGGCTGCAACCTCCCATCAGCAATAGCCTTGATGACTTCCACAAAGTCTTTGCGCTGATATCCCAATACGCCAACGAATTTTCCTTCGTTGAAGACTAGACTGTTAGGGTTAAACGACACAGGCTTCTCCCAGATCGCAACATTGACAACAGTACCACGAGCTTTGATGGCTTTACATGCAGTCTCGAAACTAGCGGGCACGCCAGCACAGTCAAACACAATATCAGGGCCTTCTCCGCCGCAGAGTTCGCGTGAAACACCGACAACATCATATATGTTTGGTGCCATCACGTGATGTGCTCCGAATTCTCTGGCAAAGGCTTGTCGTTGTGCGGCAATCTCGCTCATGATAATCTTTCTTGTTCCGTGTGCTACAAGGACTTGGACGACTGCGAGACCAATGGGTCCGCCTCCGAGGACCAGCACCGACGCGTTTTTGGCTCCGATGTCGAGGAGTGGGGATGCGGAGACGGCGTGCCAGGCTACCGAGAGTGGTTCGACGAGTGCTGTGGTTGTGTCAGTGTTTGATCTATATATCATGTATGGAGGCAACAAACCTCCGGTATCCAGTTCCACGTTGTCCGGCAATGCCAGCACTGCATCCCAAGGAATAGCGACTGCTTCACTCAATCCACCACCACCACCTATAAACATCATACATTAGCATCTCCTGCTCATCTTCTAATTCTGTATCAATCAAAAGCTTACCACTCAAACCAATGAATCCACCATTAGCACAAGCATTCTCCACACCATTCCTACACGCCCCACAACTCTGACAAAATATGGTAGGTTGGATAGCACATTTCTGCCCCACATGGAAGGACGAGGCATCGGGCACATCTGGATGTACTTCTAGAATTGTGCCGCTGAATTCGTGACCCATGCCTATGGGGATTGTTTCTCTGGTTACTGCGTGAGGTTCGATTGGAGCGAAACTGTGTGTTGGTTGTTAGAGATGGCTTCTCGGAGGCTCTGGAGGGCGTTCTTACGTAGGACCAGCAATGTATTCGTGTAAATCTGTTCCACAGATTCCTACATGTGAAGGCTTTATCAGGATTTGACCGGGTGCTAGTTGAGGGCGAGGTGTGGTTTCAATGCGCACGTCTTCTTTGCCGTAGTAGCGCGCTGCACGCATCGTTGTGGGAGTCATCTTGATATTGTTTTCTAGAGATTGTTCAAGTCACGAAAGTCAGAGAGAGGAAGGAGGTATTGAGCAAAGCAGCAGACAGCTGTGGTTTTTGAAGGCATGGCCAAGATGAGCACTGGCAATTGGCAATCCTTCCGCCCGTCCACGGGAGACCTATTCCAGCGGCCTTCCGCCGTCAGCGGCTGCTAGATAAAGGCGTCTTGTAGTTAGTAGCGTGATATGGAAGGTTTGCGGAGATCCTTTTGGTCTACCCCGCGCGGGGTAGTGGATCTTGCTTTCACATGTTGTTTTGTGGGGAAGGCGAGTCATGGCGAAGGATTGTATATTAATAAATGTCGACGAAAGACACCATCGAGAGGCAAACGAGGGTATTGTGATAGTGTATTCGAATGAATCTACTACGACAGAAGATTTGATAATGATATAGTTGTGGGTTTGTTCGCAATTGAATTGTGTTGTTTTGACTATATCTCAGAGTATCGTGTATCTCGCTCCATTGACTTTTCATCCTTCGTTTCGGCATCTTGACCCTCTGCTTTATTGTCTTCGCTGTCTACTTTAACAGCTTCCTGCTAGTGCAGCAATCTATGACCAATGACTGCTGAAAAGCTCATGCTTAAGTGGAGAGGGAGACCCGTAGTACTAGGTATTCTCGACGCCGCCAGAACCGGAACAGTGTAGGTCTCGTTGGGTCCATCGGGTACGAGTTGTTGCTGGATATACAGTTCTATCCACTCGCCTTTGTGGGGCTATCCCTGAACCGCTGGCTTGGTCTGACATCGGTGTTCCTGATGACGATTCGTTCGACAATCTTTTGGCTTTCGTCCAATTGTGCCCACAAGTGAGCTGTACCTTCACCTCCAGCACCAAGCTCTTTGACCCATGCCCAAAGATGTCCGGGAGGAAGTTGGACATCTGGAGGACTCCTGTCTTGCTGGATGATGTCTACATGCGACATGTCGTGTTATGCAGATACCGAGTCGCCTAGGTTGGTATAGGGGGTACCACTGTAGTGCCAGTCGTGACTGTGTCGACTTGGATGGTAGTGTGAAAACACTAGCAAAGAGAAGATTTTGCCGAGGGCGATCAGTTAATCACGAACAAATTGTATGCGATGATCCATAAGCAGTTTCGCCGGATTCGGTTATCCACGAGGACAAAGAAAAGTGTCGTCGACGAATTGTGACAAAGGAGCGAACTGCAAGCGGACAACACCGGAAGAGTGAACACGTCGAGGCTTCAAGAGCATAATTCGAATGTGTTGCCGCCATTGTTCGTCTCTCGAGGGCTAGAATCAAGAACCGTGTTCGCTTTGATCGCTTTGGCGGAATGGCGAACCGCACATCGCCTTCTCATGCCTAGGAGAGCTAAACTGCCTCTCGTCATCACCTGAGCACAGTGAAACTGTAGACCCAAGCGATAGGGGGAGGGCTCAACAATGGAGAACATCTGGACGGATTGATACCTTGAAGTTGTTCGAGGAAGACGCTCGAGCGTGAGTGCGGAAGGTACGGTGGAGATGGATGCGCAAGGGGTCACATTGATAACATGATAGTAATAGAGACAGGGTGAGCCTGTTTGCAACACACTTGAATGATCCATAGTCATCAACGATCTCTGTAAATCGTGCGAAGAACATTGCAGGGAAAGTAAATCCTTCAGATGGTTTGGTAATACAAAAGGTAGAGCACACGTCAACTCGTCGAGTCAACATGGGCGGCTCGAGATTTATCTTTCTTGCGATAGATCCACTCCAATACCCGGACTACGACGCGAACGTTGCAACGAAGATGCTCGAGTCGACTGTCTCTGCCTTCCGGCAGACCAACATGACTCAACAAATTGTAGAGTGTTACAGTTGCTACTGCGTTCAAGATCTGATGTGCGAGAGTGGGAAATTCTTGCGGCAGAATGTAGGTCGCTCTTGTACTATTCATGGCTTGAATTGGAAAGCAGCGTTGTATAAGAGGCGTTGCAAAGATATCGATATCAGATAGGAACAAACGGAAACACTCATTGTGATGTACGCTAAAAGGGTATATAGAAAAAGATAGATGAGGTCAAAACAGCGCTAGCCCGTAATCGACAAAGACTTCAAGTTGATGTTGCACGACCAATAGGGCTTCCCAGCTCATGCATGGGTATCTGAGAGTCGTTCGAATTGTGGCTCGCGCGATTGTTGAAGGTATCACGATCGCGAGTGAAGTCTCTGGTGGTTGGCTTTCCGTGCTCGAGATCGATTGAGCGATCCTCAGTATCCGAGTCGCCCACGTAAACTTGGACTTCCGTTTGACGTTTGATGCCGTGTATGTCCTCTCTAAGGTCTTCATTGCCTCGGTTGTGTCCGACGAAGGCGGTGTTCGTCACATTCTTCGGGACTCCGTGGGTCTCATCTCGGTCGTCGTTGAAGGTTTGATGTGTCTTTTGGGTAGTATGTGTTCCGACATAAGGCGTGCCTTGAGACGAGGAACCGAAGTGCATATCTTGTTCGCTGGTTCGGGCGACCTTGATGATCATGTCTGCCATACTCATCTCAATGTTGAGCTTGACCATCTGTGGTATCAATGTTAGCTTTGTAATGTGGATGCGTGTTCGACAAGCTATGAGCCACAGGACGAATATTGTGACTTACGTATGCGACAGGGTGGAATTGAACAAACACTATTCCATTCGGAAGAGACATCAAACCAATAAGCATTAGATCCATAGCCACTGAAATGATACCGAGGCGAGTGTAGTAAGCTACCAATGGCTTGTACTTTCTGAGACCATGCTGCTTGACCAATCTGGCTCTAACAACCTATAGCAAAGGTACGATTAGCGAGTTTTCACCAGATCGGACGGTGGTAACGTACATGAATAAAGTAATAGTTCAAAAATGCGTCGACAAGCATGATTAGAATCTTTGAGCAACGATCCCAGTACTTGTTGATGTGCACGAAACTGTTTTGCTGTTAGTTTCGCTTAGATATGAGATAGCAAGTACCGGTACTTACATCATGCTGGGTGGCGGCGATAGATGTGAAGGAATAAAGATGCAGAAAACAGCAACATTGATGACCGAGATGACTACAGCAGTACCGATCTTCAACTGGCGTGCCGTGGACTTTCGCTCGGAGATGATCGAAATACGATTGATGATGATTTGCATCAGGAATTGAACCTCGAAGACATAGAAAAAGAGGATAAAGAAGAGAAGGGCAGGTCTACAGACAAGATTAGTTTAGCTTTAGACTTCCAATTCGTCATGACGGCTTGCTTACCCATTATGGAGGATGTCTTTGAGCCAAAGCCAGCAGAGGATTGCAAGGATAAGATTTGCGAGTATCTCGCCCCATATCATATAAATATAAGCGGATTTCCAGGGATTTCTGTTGGCTCTGGTTTGGTGAAAAGCTCTGATTGTTGTCAGAAAACCAAAGCCGATGGTGAAGCCAGCCGCACAAGCAGCGACCTGGTAGTCACCAGAAGACGACATGTTTGCTAGCAACTAGAGTAGGATGAGTACTCAGAAGGCGAGCCCAAAAGCTGTCTAGTATCTTGAGGGACATGTCCTTGATATGTATCGCTCCTGTGGATGACCGTGCTAATTGGCTCCGCGGCCCTTTCCACAACCCAAGTTCAACATGGTCAAAGCATTCGCAAGGGCTTCGTTCTGTCGGACGCGGTTCGAGAAGAGCCCCACAAACGGTCTGCTGATTCCAGTATCAGTAGGTGCCGACACGTGCTACTGTTGATTTGAGCCCTTATTGGAATAGGCTCTGGATTGATGGATGTCAGTAGCGTGTATTTCGGCGATCACTCTTTCCAGACATTAGCAGTCCAAGACATCAAGGTCAAGGCGGAGGCGGAGGTGAGTCCAGTGAGAGATGAGCACAATGCTTCTACACTGCTCAGCCGGAACACCGAGTTTGAGCCTCTGTAGATCTGGGGTTTGTCTCGTTCGAGCCATGTGGATCCCAATATGGATCGTGAGTCGATCATACAGATCATGCATAGTCACAGCTTCCCCTTGGAAGGTGCTCCAAAGTGGTTTATCTTGTGATGTATGTATACTTATATTTGATGTTACGCTGCCCCCCATGAAGCAGCACGGATCGCAGTGATAACAATCTTGTGAAGATGGCTCAATCAACCACTCAACTATTGTTGAACTCGTTCACAGCTAGCTGATGTTGCCCTGGACCGAAAAACGGGGACGGGACGAATGCACCAATAGCAGAGAGCGAGTCAGGTGGAGATTGGGTACGAGCGTGGTAGAGTAGCGCGACGACGACGAGTCATGGCATTTTGGTTAGGCTCAACGATAAGCTTGACCCTGGTGGCGTCGAAGGCGTTCATGGTTCGAACGATGGATGGAAAATCTTTACACAGCTTGGTCTCTAAGGACTGGTGCGAAGACCAGAGTGTGATATGATCAAATCCTGTTCGTGGTGTTGAAGAAAGCGTCGCAAAATGTCTGAACATTTCGCGCTTGGCAGAGACCCCGGCGTGCTCGGAGAACCCACGCCGATCCTTCGGACACCCGCACCTTCCTCATCTCCACGACATGAAGGGTCGCGAGTCATCGAAGGATCATTTTGTTCCATTTCTGGACTGCGATGCTGCCCTGAGATGATAGACACGGACCGTGTGTTGCTGGTCCCATGTCCACCTCCAGAATAGGTAGTGCTCTGGCCCGGCCTCCACGGTCGAACTTGTCAAGATCAGCATAGATCATGATGCGTTCTGTGGTTCTCTTGCCCAAAACCAGGCTTCGTGTTGCACACCCCATGCCTGTGAAATCCCACTGATGATCACAATATGAGTAGGGCTCTCGCAAGACTCTCATGAACATCCATTGCCCATCAATCTACAGGCTCATAGTTGGATAGAACATCGACCAAATTGTATATCAGAAGCGCCGCCCGAACGACAGTATTTCCGCACGGTATCGTCTTTACAGACACAGCGATGTTCTCAGAAGCGCTGAGGTACTCGCACGTAAGGGTACCACGGACGGACAAGCCGCAATGGGGTTTTATGCAGAAGAACGGTGCCGATTTTTCTGAAGAAACGAAACCCAGCCAACTTTTCTGGTCTCTGGACCGTTTGACAAATCGATAGAGGGTTGCACAGAACGGCAATCGGTAGTTCCTGTAATCAGTCCTATCCGGAGCGGCTTCCACTGAACGCCTATAAGCATGTTGCTTCGCATTGACAAGAATCGATCCATAAGCCTCTGCTAGTGAATATGTCAACGTCAAAGTACAGAGTATACATGTGAGACATGAAGTGTCCATTGAGAGCACAATGGATGTGGGGCTCTCTTTAGACATCCTCTAAAATCGCTTTCGTTTCGTGCATTGCTACGACTGTACCCGCTAGGTTGCCATGCGATCTTTCGCGAACTGCATGTGTTGTATGACTATGGTAGTATTATATCCGAGATCATACGTTTCTTGGAAGTGACTGCCCAACAAGGTTGGTTTCTAAGCACATGTAAGTTTTTATGGGTATTTCCTTCACATCTTGCGTCCTCAACACACGCACCTGCCGAAGCAATGATACATGCGAAACGAAGGGCAAAGCGACTTCGGTTTGTTATAAAAGAATCCCTGTATACCAGAAGTTGATTTCAAATGTCATACGAATACTCCCATTCGTTCCAGCATGGCTTGACCACCAATCCTTTGTCTCTCAGCGGGTTGAGCCTGAAGGTGACCGGGAGCATCCATTGGTGACCAGGTTTCCAATGTCGTTCGCGCCGTGTGTTCAGGCTCTCCATATTCATGTACAGCTAGATTAGGACTCATACATTCGCTCAGAGGAGCGCGGCAACGGTGGTAGACGTGAGATCTAGTCCCTTCTACCCGACCAATGGGCTACAAGCATCCTCCGACTCTCCAGATCAGCAGACATGAATACTTCAGCATTTTTGAACTTCGCAATACTGAGAAGAACTCTGACTTGCTCATCAGGAGTGAGACAATCCCTGTGAAAGCGTTCAAATACCTTCACAGCTTCCTTGGCGCTGCTAAGCCCGACATGGGGTTGTCTCGAATATTCAGGGGGTGCTGAAGAACTCATCTTTGCATCGAGTCGGTCTTCCAATTCCGTGCACTTGTCTGTGAGAGCGTCTGAGAGTCTTTGTGACTGTTCTTGAAGGTCGTCGATTGCGATTTGATACTCTCGGAGGACCCCCTGAACCCCTGACTCTTCTACATCCCGGATTTCAGTGACTGCATCTTCCTTTGTCTCGTGCAGCGCCGCAGAAGCGGATTCGAATTCGTCGTTGACATCGGAGACGTGTGCAGAGGCCGCTTCGTGCATGATAGCAGGCATATGGATAGCAATGTAGTCTGCAATCGAGGGCTGCGCCCAAGCCGTCAGTTCGGTGGTAAGATTATGAGTTTGTACATGAGCAGCAATCAGGGGTACCTGAGCTCGTATAGTGTTTGCAATGAGACTTTCAAGCTCTGGGGTCGTAAGCGTGATACTCGAGGGGTGTTGAGTTTGTGGTCTTGTCGTAAAGATCGTTGGCTTAATGTTGATCTGGTCGAGAGATACAGCGGACGTGAAGGAAGGAGCATAGGGTGGTGTCTGGACGCTTCTGGGGTTGTGGCAGCTGCTTCGAGCAGGGGTACAGGGGCGGCCAGGGGTAGGGGTATCAATATCGGTAAGGTGGTGGTATGGGGGAGGGGTTTGACCCTGAGTAGACTGGTCATCAGCAAAGATGTTGGGAGACGATTGAACGCCTTGAGTGACCTCCTCTTCTTCTCTTGATCGACCCTCATCCTCTTGTCTTGATTGGCTCTCATCTTTTTGTCTTGAGTGTCTGTCTCCTGTAGACTGCTGAGATAGCTGCTCGCTCCTCGAGCTGGGAGTGTTCTCCTCGGTGGGTGAGCCCAAGGGGTATTCGGCGTTGTGCCATGCCCATTGCGATGCTCTGTCATCTCTGACCTTCTTATACGTCGTCCCCTCCTCCTGGTTGTCCAAGGGGCGCTTAGCTGTAGGGGGGGTCAAGGGACCTCCAAGAGTATAGGTCGCGTTCGGATCAGTTTCGCTATAGATTGGCGGGGTAGCTTCGTGCGATCTTATGAGTCTACAGGGTGGAGCTGCGATGGCGGTCGGATCATCTGTACTTTCTAAATGTTTCGACACGGAGGCCGATTGATCTTGGTAAAGTCCCCAGGCATCCCACGTACCACCTCGGCCTTGATATAGCGTAGCTAGGTCGATGTGTATAGGGGCAAGGATCTTGGGCAGCTCGTTCTGGAGTCTGTTGATGAATTTGCGGACATTCCTCTTGTTGGTGAGATAAATGCTGAACTCAGGGGCATCAGAGAATGATTTCAACTCTCCGAGACGACGCAAAGGCATGCCTTCCCATGGCTTGTTGCTAGGCCTTTGCATTTGCATGAGTACACGACCAAAAGATTGCTGCTGGTTTTGTTGGATGGAAGCAGTAAGCCATCCTTGATGGTCTTTGGCCGAATGTGCTGCGAGTAGCTTATTGGGTATATCTGGTAGAACTTTACGTTATCAGTCTTCTTTCAGCCGGCAGGAACTGAGATTGCTTACTAGAAATGGGGCTCTTCTCAAACAGAATGGAGTGAGGATCAACGAATGTGAAAAAGTCAAAAGCGACAGCTCTATCAGAGATCTTAAGACTGATGGTCGTCTGCAGCATGATGATCCATATATGTTTTGCCTGCTTAGTACCAAACCACATCGTCGCTGATTGCGTTCCGAGACCCAAATCCTTCGACAGGTCGTCTTCTTTCCATGTAATTATACAAGACTCGGAAAAGACCCAATCGATATCGAGCCCAGATTTAAGAGCTACTGGGGCCTGCATTGTCGCGTTACAGGATGATAGGGAGAAGCACGATATTGAGTGTCACATTCTCTTGCGATATTCAAGATGAAATCCTAAGAAGCGACGCGAAAAGGTTCAGCAAGGTGGATGATGGAGAAGATGACTTATGACGAGCGATATTGGTCAAATGTTACTCAGGAAGCCAGCCTCATGACATGCGACGTTCTTTCAACGTAATGCACGTATTTGATTGTGTTTGGACCAAAATCTTCGAACATAGATCGTGAATGATGGTTGGAGGGAGCGCGAAGACATGTCGATGTCGATGTCAAGTCGATGCGACGGAAGTGGCCAGATGGTCTGTGCTTTTGTCGCGTCGTACTTGCTTGGTGTTTGCCTTGTGTCCAACTTCGCTCAACACCTCCATCCATCTCAACACCATCGACCTTCCCCAGTTACGCGTCCTGGCTTTATCTTCCCACAGCTCTGGGTTGTACGTTTCGTGTCCGGGCGGTGCGTGCAGCTCCCTGATGTGGTCGGGTACTTTGCCGGGCAGTAGCGAATCTCTTTTGTCTTTCCTTTTGCTGTGTATGACCTTACATTACCTTGCGTCG
>SWBH01000434.1:0-12134 GCA_024195465.1 Aureobasidium sp. EXF-8845 | reverse complement strand
ACTATCGGCTGCGAACTGGAGTGTGTTTGATGGTATCGATGTCCTACAACAACAAGCATTTGGTCAGTTCGAAGCATGGACAGGCAAGCCAGCTCCCAAGATGGAGATGATGGAGGCAGTGAACAATGCTCTTGGACGAAAATTCAACCCTGCTTTCGCAGATGCCAAGCTATAGACTACTACATAGAGTGGCGACAACCAAGGAAATCAAATCACCACAGGCAACATTAGTCTTTTCCTATCACGTGTGTCTGGGCTCTTGGAATGTGTCTTTGCTTCAAAAGTCCTTTGAGAGAAACCAAGGTCCAGCTGATGAGTGAGATTGAACCGTTGAGATACGATCCGCTCGCCAACTCTGGTCGGTCTAGATTACCTCGTGTCTGTGTGGAGCCCTTTCACGTGCTTCCAATATTTGAGATGGGACGTGTCGGCTAGCAGCGCGCGTGCCCCTACGCAGTTGGGACAAAGTGTTAGTCTCTGTGGTATGAGAAGCCGAAACATTTCACCCTGCCGGATGAGTTCTTACCCGACGTCTCTGTCTGTTGCTCCACCATACATGCAAGCAGTCAGTATATCGACTACGGTATGACCACTGCGTGATATGTTTATTGTTCTTTCGTTCTTCTCGACTTGAAAGGCTTACACCGGACTCAAGAATCTCAATCATATCAATTCCCTCGCATCAGTGCTTTTACATCTGCAAATCCAATCAACAATGGATTCCTTCATCTACACCAACACTCCCAGTCGAGTAATCTTTGGCAAAGGCAAAGTATCAACCTTGCCCAAAGAAGCTGAACTACTTGGAGTCTCCAAATGCCTCATCCTCAGCACAAAGTTCCAAATCAAAGAAGCAGAAATGTTGACACAACTTCTCGGAGACAAAGCCGTGGGAATCTTCGACAACGCAACAATGCACACACCAATCGCCATCACCACTGAAGCCTTGGAACTGGCCAAGAAACTCAATGCAGATAGTGTTGTTTCCATCGGTGGAGGCAGTACGATCGGTTTAGGCAAAGCGATTTCCTTCAAGACTGGCTTGCCTCATATTTGTATTCCTACTACTTATGCGGGGAGTGAGATGACTCCTATTCTGGGACAGACTGTTGATGGCAAGAAAACTACAGAGTCGCATCCGGATATTAAACCTAATGTTGTTATTTATGATGTTGAGTTGACTTTGACGTTGCCTGTGGAGATGAGTATGACTAGTAGCGTTAATGCTATTGCTCATGCTGGTAAGTGCCTATGCCCTTCCGTCAAGGATTTCTATCCGATACTGATGCATGAGAAAACAGTGGAAGCACTATATGCGTCAGATACAAACCCCATCATCCAACTCCTCGCTCAAGACGGTATACGCAGTCTAGCCTCCGCCCTCCCTGAGATAAAAAAAGACCCCAAATCAATCTCTGCCAGAGAAAAAGCACAATATGGAGCTTGGTTATGTGCAATCTGCTTGGGCAGCACAAAGATGGCTCTTCACCACAAAATCTGCCATGTACTTGGAGGAGCTTTCAACCTCCCTCACGCAGAAACGCATACTGTGGTTCTGCCACATGCACTTGCTTTCAATGCCCCTGCTACACCTCGCGCTATGGAATTGTTAGCTGCAGCATTGCCAGAGGGGAATGGAGATGCTGTCAAGGGATTGAACATTCTGCTGGAGAAGTTAGATGTACCGAGGGATTTGAAGAGGTATGGGATGAAGGAGTCGGATATTGAGATCGGAGTTCAACAGACCATGTCGAACAAATACGCGAACCCTAGAGAGATTCAGGAAGGACCTATCAGGGAAATGATCAGGAGATGTTGGGCTGGTGAAGAGGCTGTGCAGGATCTGTAAAGGTCGGTATGGCGAGAGGTCAGGGGTAGAATAGAACATAACACGAAAGTCCTGGATTTAGAGCAGATTCGCTCTCTATTACTCAAATCTTTCCACAATCATACGGACAGAGATTATAGAGTTGATGGTGTAAACAAAGTACTTATTGGATCCCTAGTGCATAGCACATGCCATCACATATATGCATTTGTAATGCTTTTAATCCATCACAGAGCGATAAACGCAGAAACACTTGGAATCGATGGCCAACACTCCACAGTTCATATAGCTGTCACACTGGCTGGTATCGGTGTGGATGGTTGACATACGAACCCGATCAGATTGCAGCACGCCATCACGATTAGCTGTATTTGCTTCGTGAGAAAGAGAGCAATGGTATAGTGATACGATTGGTGTTGCTATTGATGCATATACTATGGCGACCGCAAGAAAGGTCGAGTGTACCGTAATACGATTGGCAACATTGTCTGGTCGACAAGGTAAGTTGGTCATAGCACCCTGGCTGGAGTTGATGGTATTCATGGAATCGCGAGTAATGAGAATCCACCGATACTTCTCACCTTCATGATATAAGTGATGAGTTGAGGCAATAGAGAGTGGTTCCATGCGGACTGGAGATAAGCTTGATTCTCCCGTGCCATTGTTAGCATCGTATTGAATGTCTGGGTGCTCTCCTTACCCAAGCTGAAAAGTTGAACTAAATTCATCCAAGATCTCTTCCCATTTTCTGAGACACCACGAAGCTGTGGATAGCATAGAGCGATGGAACGAGTAATAGATTACGAGGACTCCGTCGCGTCGCTTGTTGATATCACGATTGACCGTAGTGAGCTTTTGGTGATGCTACCGTACGACAGCACAACGGGATAGTCGCATCATCGCCATGATGGCAAAGCTAGCTGATCAGAGCACCTTAGCAAAGTTGACTTGTTGATCTTTCCAACATGAGTTGGCTGGATCTTCGTAACACCTTGTGATCAGATCCGGCACGTTTCGTTCGTCATCTCAATGTCAATCAAACGTCGAGAATAAGAACGGAAAGTCAAGCATTGGGAATGAAAATCGATTTACAATCAATCTGTGCATAGGTTCCGAGATCTGCGGTCCTGTGTTCACATGACAGTTTTAGTGGTGGCGAGATCGTGGAAGTACAGGATGGGTGGGCAGATACGGTTTGTTACCCATCCCGATGTGTATATGATCTACTCTTTGGATTCGAACGATAGTCTTCGTGGTGAGGATGGTGTGGGAATGTAATTTAGATGAACCACTACGGGACGGACTCCCACCCGAGGTGTGTATGTTCTGCTCGCCATCATTCTCCAATAACTCTAGAGCAAGCTTGATCCCCTAGAAGTCATCTGAACCACGACCTTGCTCTTGACGATCAACGCGTAAGATGCGGGTCGGCTATGCAGAGCTTGAGAGTACTTTTTACCCCTATCCATACCTGCATTCTCTACGAAACATCAGGAGCCACCCCTTGTTGCGCCTACTTTCTTTGCAATGAACTCGATAGCTGCACTGTAACCAAACGTCCCCAACCCACAAATCACAGCAACAGCCTTGTCGCTCAAGAAGCTCTTGTGTCTAAATTCTTCACGAGCGTGTACGTTGCTAATGTGGACTTCGATGAAGGGTATAGCAACTCCGCCCAAAGCATCGCGCAAAGCGACACTAGTGTGAGTCAGACCTCCAGGGTTGATGATGACCCAATCGCATTTCCCTCTTGCTTCGTGGATGCGATCGATAATGGCACCCTCGTGGTTTGATTGAAATGAGGCAATCTCGAGGCCTAGACCCTCACAATGCTTCTGTGCAGCAGTTTCCACGTCCTGCAGTGTGTCTTTGCCGTAGATCTGAGGTTCCCGAGTGCCAAGAAGATTGAGATTAGGTCCGTTGATGAGAAGGATCGAGGCTTTCGACATGATTGTGGTTGTTCGGAGATAATGTGGTAGTGATTTTTGATAGATCCGAGCCAAGAGGTTAGAGTTCGTTTGTTTGAAGCCGGGCTTGCGCAGTACTTATGGATAATCATATCCGGGGCCCCATACTTAGACCTTTGCCGAACCCCTTTGCCGCACAGAATCCCAATCGCCAAGACATGCATCGCGTGTCGCCAACCAACTGTTCAGAAACATCGAGGCCAAGAACGACTTCGGCGGAGATGACCTTACCCTCTGGAATGTCTGACCTCTCTTGGCTATTCAACTCGTACGCGCTCTGATATGGGTCAGCTCAATATTGTAACACGATGGATTGCAGGTAAGGGGCCTTATTTGGCAACAATCACTGCGAAGTCTTGGTGAGCTCCATCGCATTCTGCTCTCGTGTCGACGCTCTCGTACAATTTGACAACGATTGAAAAACAAACTTTGCAAATACTGAACGGCCAAGACTACGAAAGTTTAATGGGGTAAGTGTTTTGCCGCATTTTCAGCAGCGAACGTGGTTCTCGCACTGCAAATTGTGGGGGCGATGAAGCCTCTCTTCGCCTTTTTGCTGTCAATCCGGTGCAATCCATGGTTCTAACGCCAATTCTAGAACCGGATCTGAGTACTTCCCCGTGGGGATGGCACGTTCATCTCATTCACTAGGCCCCGCAGACCGGTCCATAAAAGACTTCCCCATATCCCCAACCAACGTTCCAGAACATCCTTTCTTTTCTCATCGACATTCCCTCTCCTTCTGTGCTTCCCCATACCAATCGTTCATCACCAACAACAACAACAACTCACATCACCATGGGTCTTCTCACCCTTGTCGAGGATCGCCCGACTCCGGCAGCCGTCTACAACTGGCGTGTCTATACTTGTGCTATGGTGGCATCTTTCGCATCGTGCATGATCGGTTATGATTCCGCCTTCATCGGTACAACACTTGCTCTCCCAAGTTTCGTCAAGGAGTTCGGATTCAAGCAAATGGAAGCTCATCACTTGGCTACCATCAAGGCCAACATTGTGTCTGTCTACCAAGCTGGTGCATTTTTCGGATCGCTTCTCGCCTATGCTTCCGCTTTCTTCCTTGGTCGCCGACAAAGTCTCTGGGTATTCTCTGTCGTCTTCATGATTGGCGCTGGTATCATGTTGGCTGCGAAGAACGGCGATCTCGCACCTATCTTGGCCGGTAGAGTGCTCGCTGGCATTGGTGTTGGTGGCTGTTCCATGATCGTGAGTATTGTGTCCCTATTCTCCCAAGGCTCTATGGACTATAACAGCCTTCGTGCAACTAGGTGCACTTGAAGGAACGAATACTGACAGTCTAAAAGGTTCCTATCTATATTTCGGAAATCTCGCCACCTGCTATTCGTGGACGTTTGGTCGGTCTCTACGAAATGGGCTGGCAGATTGGAGGTTTGGTTGGATTCTGGATCAACGTAAGTGCCACTTTGGCGACGATGGAGCGTTTTCATCGTCTTGAACAAAACGCTAAATCTTCCTTCAGTACGCCCTCATTGAGACCATGCCAGCTAGTCGTCGCCAATGGCAGATTCCATTTGCTGTCCAGTTGATTCCAGGAGGATTACTCCTTGCGGGAGCTTTCTGGCTCAAAGAGTCTCCCCGTTGGCTCTATTCCAAGGGCAGAAGAGAAGAAGGCTTAAAGAACCTCTGCTGGATCCGTAAGCTCGAAAGCAACGACATCTACATGGTTGAGGAAGTCGCTGCTCTTGACGCGGCTATCGAACATCAAGCATCTACTATGGGTATGGGCTTCTTCGCTCCATTCAAGGCCGTTGCAAAAGATCGTGCTGTTCAGTGGAGGTTCCTGCTTGGCGGTAAGCATTTTCACAAACAAAAACAAAAAAGAATCCCGCTAATCAAACTCCCTAGGTCTGCTCTTCATGTGGCAGAACGGCAGTGGTATCAACGCAATCAACTACTACTCGCCCACCGTCTTCAAGTCCATCGGTATCACTGGTACCAACACTGGTTTCTTCACAACTGGTCTCTTCGGTGTCGTAAAGACTGTCCTCACAATCATCTGGCTTTTGTTCCTCATCGACAAACTTGGTAGACGCAACCTCTTGATGATTGGTGCTGCTGGTGGCTCGGTTTGCATGTGGATCATTGGTGGCTACCTCTTGGGTACTGACGGCAAGAGAAACGGCAAGACGCTTGGTCCTGGTGGCTATGCTGCAGTATTCTTCTTCTACCTCTGGACCACTTTCTACAGTCCCTCTTGGAACGGTACCCCTTGGGGTGAGTTTATCAACCTATCTTGTTCATATTAAGCAAAAGCTAACAAAGAAAAGTACTCAACTCGGAAATGTTCGATAGTAACACGCGATCCCTCGGACAGGCTTCTGTAAGTCCCCCATCACTTCCTGTCCATACTACGACTTCTAACAACGTCACAGGCTGCTGCAAACAACTGGTTTTGGAACTTCCTCATCTCACGCTTCACTCCTTTGATGTTCCTTAACATGGGCCCATCTGGTTGTGGTGTATACTTCTTCTTTGCTTCCATGATGATGGCCAGTATCGTCTTCGTCTGGTTCCTCGTCCCCGAGACCAAGAGTATTCCTCTCGAATCCATGGATCGTCTCTTCGAGATCAAGCCTGTTCGCAAGGCCCATAAGATGGTCTTGGAGGAGGTCAGACTTCGTGATGAGGAGTTCCGCCACGACGCAGAGGGAGCAGGACTCGATGCTGCAAAGGACGAGGTCATCTACCATGAGACCATGGGAAAGGTTTGAACACCTCGACCAGATACTGAGTGGACATACCTTGTCCTGTTATTAGTCAGCTTTACATGTGCTCCTTGTTTCTCCATAGTTGAGTCAAAATGTCAAGCACTTCCATCAACTTCATTTTCCTAACGCCACCGCTCAGTGAACGCTTCATTCATTGTCTCGTGTCGCGATATCCTTCCAATGTTCACTTCGTGTTTTCTCTCCAAGACTCATCGATGTTCCGTTATCCTCGACCGGCGTCCAGCCTTGTGTTTTGCGAGAGACACAGTAGCTGTATTTCTAGCGATCAAATCAATGCAGGAGATTCAACAGTCTGGATCGTTTGCATGCCAGATGTTACTGAGCTATTGTTCGAGAGATGAGACCAGTTCCCAACAAAGATGCGTTAAACAGTTGCGGGTGCTCAGACTACCGGTATACTGCAACTAGCCAACAACCACCAGGGATACCAGCGTCAGGTGGTCGAAGAAATTCATTCAAAATGTGCGAGTGAACGTTCAGTATGAAGTGGAGGAGAATACGAATGGCGCATCTCGATCTCTTCATTCTTGCTTTCTCCCATAGCGATCTTGAAACCAAAGCATTCCCTCTGCATACATTCAATCCGCTTAATCGACATCAGGCACAGGAAGCCCTTCTACAAGCTTCATCCTCTTTCCCAATTTCTCCATCGCAGCCATAGCCTCTTTTTCGCGCAGTGATCGTGCCTCCTCATCTGAGACAAGCACGAAGTCGTATGTCAACAATCTGCAGCCCTCCGCCACTCCATACTCTTTCGCTTGTGATGAAGATACTGTCTTCAGATCGACAACGAGAGTTTCCTTTACACCGAACACAGCGTCGGAAGTTTCGTAAGGGTCGCCACGAAGGTACAAAGCTCTATTCAAGGTGTTAGCTCGTGAACGGATACTGAACAGCCTGGGGCGACAGAGAATCAGAGACATACGTTATCAAATGATCGAAGCCAGGCTTATCAAACATGAAATGCATGTGGCTAGGTCGGTAAGGGTGGCGTTTAAGGAGTTTGAGAAGTTTGCCAATTGGACCATCGTGTGGGATTGGGTATGGTACAGGGACGATAGCGTTAAACCAGAAGTTACCCTCATCGTCGCTTTGCATAACTACACGTCCATCTGGTTCCTGGCGATCCGCGTATTGTACGTCGTAGAAACCTTTGCTATCCGTTTCCCAGATGTCCACTTTTGCACCTGCGATAGGCTTGCCGGAGGTGTCCTTGACTGTGCAGATGACGAGACAAGGTTCACCATCTGGATCATGCGATAATTGGCCGCCATTCGCCTCGGTGTGAGCATCATGAGTATGGAATGGCCCGAGAACTGTGCCTTCTGTACTAGAAGCTGGTTTGGGGTGATCGATGCTATCCACAAGAAGAGAAAGCCCGATAACGTCGGAGAGGAGGATGAATTCCTACGTAGAAGTTAGAAACTCGGCCTTGTCATGGTCCTTGTGAACTCACCTGTCGGACATCTGTACAGATCTGGCCAACCTGTGTGAGGAATTGAATCGCTGCCATCCACTCGTCGGTAGAAAGTCTGGTTTCGCGTGCAAAATCGTGCACATGCGACACCAGACTCTCCATGAGGTACTTCAATCTTGGATTCGGACATCTTGAATTGATCAAGTGAACATTTTTTGTGATATTCTCGATCGTGAGATCCTTCAAAGGAGGAATTTCCACTTGCGAAGGGTCCATGGCTGTCGATTGTGTTTGTGCGAAGCGTCTAAGTCTATTTCAGCAGTCAGGCCCGTGGACTCGGGGCAACAAGGTATCTTTGTATACGAGCATCAACAGAGCTATCTGCGAAGCTGCTCGGCAACGATCAGATGTTTCTCCGCAACTCCATCTCGTTGCGTTAGCGCCGTGGTAAGATCGATCCGCGAAACATCTCGAGGGGTTGTGTCGGGAAAGACCTTTGCCGGCGGGGTGTAGCTTGCTGGAAAGCCAAATCTCGAACGCGACAACAATCGGCCTGATCAGTTCGCATGTCAAAGAACAGTCCGTCGCCAGCCTCCATACTCCACCTCGACCTTTGTCAAGCTATCAAACGCTTTGTTCTTACAACAAACCCTCAATTCCTCGTCAACGACTACAATGGCGACCAACGGGAACGTGATCACCGCCGCGACTCCAGATTTCTCCAAGAGGGAGAAATTTGGAGTTTTGTTCGGTCACCCAATTGCTCACTCATACTCTCCCATGATGCACCAGACTGTCTATGATAACATTGGATATGACTGGCAACAGTTCCTTCTCGAATCAACCGACATGGCACAATTCCTCGAGCTCAGACAACACCCCCAGTTCTACGGTGAGTCACTACAGACTGATTTCTCCACACAACTTGCTGATATTCTGAGTAGGCGCAGCCGTCACAATGCCTCATAAAGTTGCAATTCTTTCGCATCTCGATGAATTGACGGACGAGGGAAGGAACGTCGGAGCTTGCAACACCATCTTCCTCAAGCAGGATGGTGACAAACGCATTTTCGTGGGCACAAATACTGATGTGATTGGAGTTCGAGATGCCTTCACACAGAATGTTTCCGAGGGTATTTACCAAGGGAAACCAGCTATGGTCGTCGGTGGTGGTGGCGCTGCTCGCAGCGCCGTCTATGCGTTGAAGACTTTCATGAAGGCTACAACTGTCTACTTGGTGAACAGAGACAAGTCCGAAGTCGATGCCGTGATCTCATGGTGCAAAGACCATGGTTACGGAGATGACTTGGTTCATGTCGCGACTGCCGAAGAAGCACGAGACGCCGATGCCGTCGGTGCCATCGTCGCATGCGTACCAGATTTTGCCCCTTCGACCCTAGCCGAATTTGAGGCACGCAAAATTCTTGAGACCTTCCTCAGCAAGTCGAAGGGCGCAATCTTGGAAATGTGCTATCACCCTAGGCCGTTCACCCAGATTGCAGATCTATCAGAAAAGGCTGGTTGGAAGGTCATTCTAGGCACTGAAGCCATGATCTACCAAGGCTTTGCGCAAGATACCTGCTGGACAGGAAGAACTCTTGCTGACCTACCCGTCGAGGCGGTGAAAGCTGCTGTCGCAAAAAAGTTGTCAGGCACGCATTGAAAGATTGAGAAATTTCTCTTACATAGTTTGGGCCTCGAATGGCAATTTCATGTACAGAGATGAATGTTACTTGGTTTGCTACAATCAAAAGGCTCCATTGAAAACAGTTCGAATCACTCAATCTTTTGAAATTATCCCACTCCAGGACAGGCCGTCGGTCATAAGACCATGCTCAAAAAAACTACCACTGTCAACATTCGCATTAGTCTCAGCTCCCCATCCCTGCTACCGATGTTTGTGCAGCAACTCCAGGTCCGGTATCTGCGTGTCCGCCATGGGAACCCTCGGACAATACCTTAGCCGCCGCGGGGTCGTGAATTATGTCCCACATTACACACTCGGGTCGAGCTTTGTTCTGGCTCTGATCAATGAAGAACATATGAACATGTAACGGACGTGTGTATATCTTTGCAACTCAAGTGCATTCGCAAGAAGAATCATCGCAAGCCGAGCTTGATTTTCACCATCTGACACCTTCTCATCTTCTTAGATCCGAAACCTCAACTCCCTTCACAGCCGTACAATCATGGTTGACTTGCACTCACTGCCAGAGAACTCGCGCCCAGAGGCGGCGTACCGCAACAATGGACCAGCAGATCTTGTGATGGAACGTTACAAGCTCCGCGAATTGGCCGAAGGTTGGCCTTGTTACAGGTGAGTCTGGACACACTTTTCTGGTCAGGCAGGGTCGCTAATAGATCGATTTTAATGATAGAGACTCATGCGAATGGGAGAACCTGAAGTCGATATTCCATCCTGATGCTTACATCTACACATCATGGACTGGTCGTACACATTTTGAAGATTTTATCAAGGCCAGCCAAGGAGGCATGGACAAGGGCGTCTTCATTATGCACAGAATCCATGGCACAACGACAGATATCAACAAGGAGGCAACGAGAGCTGTCACCAAGATGAAGGCAACAATCACCCAGCGCTTCGAATTCGAAGATGGTATCGAAGCTGACGCCGAGTCGGACTGTCGCTTTGTGTTTTTCTGGTCAAAGGATGAGAAGACCGGCAATTGGGGCGCCAACTACGTTCGTCACTTTTACGAGAAGGACAAGTTGATTCCTGTGGATCCCAACAGAGTGCCTAAGATTGATGCCGAGGCAGCCAAGGAGTACCCCATTGGTTACAGATATCTCGCATACTGTCAGGAGAGAACTATGGGAGTAAAGGTTATCCGAGACTTGCCTGGTCACCGCAGAGAGTCTGGAACGACTGTCAATGGTGACAAGCACGATATACTCTACAAGCAGATCTGGGCATGGATGGATGGGCAGAAGATTGAGGTTTAGATTTGTAGTATGTCCATATAGAAGCCTCCGTACTATTAACGATCTCGACTTGCAACAAGCCATAGAGTCGTATAGTAATCATGCACGTCAATACGATAGTGCACCAACTTCCACCGCAGATATCTGCAGTCAAACGGTGTCATTACAGCATCAAAGAAGTTAGAAGCTTCCATCTATCTTCCTCATCAGTATTGAATTACACAGGTCGCAATGTCGCGCTTTCATATGTACCAATCAAATTCTCTCGCATGCTTCGTGTATGGCTGGTGGTCTGGTTGATGCTTCGGACAAGCGTCGTCGGATTGTAGTAAACAGGACACCAAGATCGCATTCAACAGAGCAAAAGCGCATTTACTACTGACATGAAATTACTCTTGAGACCAGATTAGATTACTATGACATTCGTTCTATCGTTGTTCACCTCGTGGTCCTCCATGGTACCTGTGCGAAACCACAGTCAGGGTGCTCCCGACAGCGACAGCTCTGTTCGATGTCATCGTCTCGGCTGCAACCAGAGAATTGCTTTTCGAGCCATTCAACTATAATATGACTGTCTGCTCCTTGAATGCACGATTACAAGCTACTTCTCCCGTCTGCAAGAAATGGAAGAAAGATCTACGCAGTCGTCCGATTGCCCGAGGCTGACAAGATGAGCGCGTCCATGGCATGTCCAGATCCAAGGTCTTGACCGGCATGCAATGCAAGCGGGTTTGTCTTTACCCGAGTAAATCCGAACTCCGCAAATTTTGGAGAAGGGCAGCTTCATCATACATATGCATCTGGCACCACGCAAATGACTTTGTAATCCTTACAGAGCTCGATCATACGATATCATTTATTCACATCAACGAGCTTGCATCTTGATCAAGTCTACCAGCAATTGATCAGACAAACAATCCGGAAGAAACATAGAAGAAACTTCCACTCTAGTCGCGATATCCACAATGAAGTATACTCCAGCCATCGCATCTATGAGTCTTGGACGGGCTTGGGTCCAAGACTTCGAGAAGAAGATGAAAGCTGCATCCACGTCTGGCTTCAAGGGTATGGAAATCTTCTACGAGGACCTCGAGTACCTTTGCAGGTCGATAGATTCATCGATTGCTAAAGATGCCACACCCTCTCCCTCCCAACTGATCGCCGGTGCGAAGAGGATGAAGGAGATATGCAACGAAAATGATTTGACTATC
>SWBH01000433.1:0-12163 GCA_024195465.1 Aureobasidium sp. EXF-8845 | reverse complement strand
CGTCCGCCTTTAGTCAAGGCGGACCCGGCACCACAGGCCACAGCAGAGATGCGAAACTCGAATCGGTACGCGACAGACCAGCGACAGTGTCGGGCACGGCAGCGGAGGAGATGCTGGAGAGGCAGCAGAAACGGACGGGAACGGTCTGAGTGTCGAAGCCCATAGATGAATGGAGATCAATTCGGTGCAAAAGTGTGGCTGTCTAAGCAATATCGCTGGAATACCGTCCAGCGACTCTGAAGTTGTTCTTGTAATATTTGTCGAGGTTTTGAAAGGACCAAGTGCAAAACAGAACAGCCGTTCATCGCTCCTTCCGCCATCTCGACTCCACATTTCCAACTTTCTGATGCGGCTGAGCTCTTGCCGCTTCCGGTTCATCATGACATGCCTAGGGGTGGTCAGCGACTGCCGTGAACAGCAACCCACACACACTTTTTTGTACAGTGAAAAGAGGTGGTTCCCTCGCCATGTTCTGTTTACTTCGATTCTGTGCACACGGATTGACCGACGAGTGATGTCTCCAATAATAGGCGGCTGCTTTCTGCTCGGGTCAAGACTTTTGGCCACTTAGCCTCGTTACGGCTGACAGCCAATCCCCAGCTTTCCTCGTTCACATGTTAAACTTGTCAACGTCTTCCGCTTGCGATCTCTTGTCACCAAGGCATGAGCGAACCTGCCTGTCTGACAAGCCTTGTCCTTGCGTCTCCATGGCTGCTATGTTTTCTGAATCATATCAGTTCGCCTCGAGAAGTGCATTACTCGTCTCGTGTATGAATCGACGAAAGCGACTTTGAACTCTGGCTCGAGCATCGCAGTTTTGACGCATCTGATGAGGGTGCAGTCGGCAACGATACTTTTGATCAGGGGCAATCTACTTCTTGAGACCATCCAGCTTGGCGAGCTTCATATTTGTAAAGAGTTGAAAAGTCAGTCAGTCAAGAGGCCTTCATGGTGGAGAAGTAGGACCAGAAGTTGTAAGCGCCCATCCCGAGGTGGCTGCAGCACTACAATTTACGCGCCCACCCCGCTATCTACTGATGATCTACTCGGACATTTTAAGTTGTCTCTGCTATTGGTGGGAATTAGTCGGCAAGGCTTAGAAATAGGCACATCAACGACATATATGTACTGGGCTGGTTGAAGAGGTAGGCACGGAGGCTGGATGCTCGAGTCGTACAGCATGAGGGAAGGGTGCAGCAATACACAAGCCAGCCGTTTGTCTGTTTGAACACTGTAGTGGATGCTCGCAATACTTCGCGCTCTGTAAACGCTCAGATGACCAGAGTATCAAACGATAGTTTGGCTCGCGAGCAGTTCGAAACGCTGATGTTAAATAGATATAAAAGCAGATCAACGATGATTGCTGCTAAGAAAAGACCAGCCACACACAATGCGATCATCACCTGCATGCCTGCATCCACTGTCCAGCCATGCATACCCGCATGTTCCTTGAGTCGCGTGCAGTCTGCTATCCGCAAATACGCCTCATCCATCCACGGGAGCATTCTTTGAACGGGTTGGCCCAATCACATCTCGCTGAAATATGCAGAAAGTGCGGGTAGAGTCTGTTTGCCCGCACGATATGCACGTCTTTTCCGCTTTACAGCCATGCATTAAAACCTGGGCAATCGATGTCGTGTCTCTACATGCAAGCGCCTCAGGGATGGTCCTTCAATATAAGGGTCTACACAGGCGCTTCTGCACTCACATCCTTTGTTTCGTATCATATCTAGTACTTCTTGGTTTAGTTGGAAAAAGGAAGCTATTCCTGCTCTGCATCCGTCTTCCTTGTACTGTGCCTCTTTTCACTGCCTCAATCTCCTGGTACCTCAGTCGGTCTTTGAGTCCATTGGGAGAGATACAACCAGGCTGCACACTGCATTCCTTATCGGCATCACCGAGCCTACACCGAACCACATCTTGAATATCCGAAGCGGCGTTGACATATATCACCATCTTGAACTGGACCCAATCGAATCTCAAACATGAAAATCTCAACACTGACGACTACATTGGCACTACTGCTACCAGTGTCTGTTGTTGCGGCACCAACGATTGAACAACGCTGGTCCTCTCCCACTTTTTGGGCTTCACACTTTGGACACGCGCCATCAGCTCGTCGCGACTGCGACTATGCCCTCTGCGACCTTTCGAAAGCAAGATTACCTCAAGGTGCGTTTACCACGTATGATTGTTCTTATAGGACATGTGTGACTGACACACCACAGCTCCGACACCTCTTCCACCGCCATCCTACAACTTGAGTTTGAGTCACGTCTCTATCGGGCGTGGCACTCAGAACTACACTTGCGATCTCTCCAACAGCACAGCGATACCTGTAGCCGTAGGCGCAAGAGCATCTCTCTACAATGTCTCCTGCATCGCCGCCAATCATCCGGCTCTACTCTCTATGATCCCTGGTATTGCCATAAACTTGCCTCTACCTTCTTCCTCTTCTGCAATGTCACCAATCAACATGGACTTGGCTGGTCACCATTACTTCCTGGATGCGACCACACCATTCTTCAACCTAGACACGCAGATGCACTCATACGGAATCGGCGCTTTCAAGAAGTTGAACGGTACTTCTGCACCACAGGGCGCGGTGATTGGTGTAGATGGAGCTGGCATGGGAGCAGTACCATGGCTCAAACTGACGGAAAAGATTGGAGTTGAGGGCAGCCAGAAGCTGAAGGAGGTCTTCAGGGTCAACACTGCTGGGGGTCAACCACCTGCTACGTGTCAAGGGCAGCAAGAAAGTATTCTTGTCGAGTACGCTGCTGAGTACTGGGTTTATGTTTAGATGATCTTGTTTCTTCCTCCGCGTGGTAGTATATTAATTATTTGTTTCCAGAGTCGAGGGATAGAAAGCGAAGGCGGGCAATCTGTATGCAACGACATTGATAATATAAATTTTGCATGATATTCATGTCTAAATGTAGACTCGGTACAAATCAGTTGTGGTTGATGGATGAGGCTCTGTCAAGATCGGAGAGAAGTGCTCGATGGGCGATCAAACGGTGCCGAACGCCCGATTGCGGGCCGCAAGAAGCGCTGGTTCACTATCATCATCATCAATTGTTGAACTCGACGTCATGTTGATGAGCGTGAGAGGAAACTGCAGAAGGCCCTTCTTATCAAAAGGTAAATACCCGTAGCAATCAATGTAGGTGTCGTGTCTATTTTCCCGCTCTATTCCACTCCATTTTCGCCATCTTTGCCAACGGCATCGACTCCCTTGCCTAGACCACCAGCAAGGACAAGGCCATGCAGTCATATCTACAATATCATCGGTTTCGCCGTACACTAGAGAAACAAATTGAGACCGACCGCAATCGAACACGTGCAGTCGACCGCGCAAACCAGGACCTACCTCCCTTCGACTCGTCAAGGGTCAGCGATCCCGAGAAAGATGTAGAACGCGGCGAATCAGTCGCGTCCAGCGGCGAACACACAGTGGTAGATGAAGCAACCTTGGGTGCGACCGCGGAAGGCCCAAGCCAACGATACGGTCTAGAGGAACAAGAAGAAAAATTTGACATAGGCGCTGATCACGACCCCGACGATCCTGGCGGAAGAAGGGATGAACTTCCACTCAACAGCCACGACATGGAGGCTCATCGCAGAGAAGGCAATGCGGATCTCTCGCGTATACCCACCACAAAGAGCGGACGTTCAGGTCTAAGCAGGTCTGGTACTGCTCTGGGCCACATCTTGACTGGAGTTGAAGTACGGAAAAGAGAAGAGCACGAAGGTGGACAGGGCAATGTTTTCATTGTCAATTTCCAGGGAGACAAAGATTCCTTGAATCCTCACAACTGGGGCTGGGGTATCAGGCTATGGATCACGTTCATGGTCGCGAGTATTGGCTTCGTGGTTGGTGTGGCTTCTTCGATTGATTCGATTGCCATCCAACCCGCCAGTCAGGAGTTTGGTATCTCGGAAGTTGCAGAGAGTCTGGCTACTGGGTAAGTCGCTTCCATGCGTACCTGAAGGTAGCAATGCTGACAATCACAGTCTATATCTTATCGGATTCGGAGCTGGTGCACTCTTCGCTGGTCCCTTTTCAGAGACGTTAGGCAGGAATCCCATCTATATCGTCACCATGGCTATCTATATTGCCTTCCTTGCCGGCGCTGGAGCCTCGCAGACCTATCAGCAGCAATTCGCGACCCGCTTCTTCGCAGGCTTCTTTGGAAGCACTCCTCTTACTTGTGCCGGTGGTTCGCTATCCGATATCTGGAATGCTTCAGAAAGGACATTGATGTTTCCTATTTTCGCGAACGCAGCTTTCTTAGGCCCAATACTCGGTCCCGTGATTGGCGGATACATCGTTGAGAGCTCCTTGATCTCTTGGAGATGGACCGAATGGATCACTATTATCATGTCTGGTCTTGTTTTGGTTTCAGTGTTCTTCACACTCCCGGAAACTTTCCCTCCTATTCTCCTGAAGTGGAAGGCCGCACATCTACGCGCCATCACCAACGATGAGCGCTACAGAGCAGAAGTCGAAGTCCGAATGGATCCTTTCCTCACCCGTCTTGGTCGTGCTCTATATCGACCCTTTCTACTCACGGCTACCGAACCTATCATCATATTGGTTGCATTGTACCTCACAGTCGTGTACATCATTCTGTTCACATTCCTGGATGGCTACGACTTCATCTTTGGCGAGATTCACAACGTAAGCATCGGTGTTCAAGGCCTGTGCTTCCTAGGGATTGCACTCGGACTCTTCCTCGCCTCTCCCCTCGTCCTCCTCATCCGCAAACTTGCAGCCAAGGGCATGGTCAAAGCAAAAGCCAATGGCAAAGACAAACTACCACCGGAGTTTCGCCTCTGGTATGCCATGATCGGCGCTCCAACTATTCCTATCGCCATGTTCTGGATGGGCTGGACGTCCTCCCCAGACATCAGTATCTGGTCTCCTCTGGGCGCTTCCGTGCTGTTCGGTTTCGGCATCCTCTGCATTTTCATCAGCAGTTATCAATACATCATTGATGCGTACGAGATTTACGCTGCTTCGGCTTTGGCATCTATCACGTTGATCAGATATGTGGCCGCTGGTGCCATGACGGTGGTGGGTGTACCGTTTTATCAAAATCTGGGCGTGCATTATACGTGCACGATTTTGGCGTGTATCAGTGCTGCTATGGTGCCTATTCCTTATTTGTTTTACTTTTATGGGCATAAGATCAGAGCGAGGAGCAAGTATGCTCCTGCTGATTAGATGCGAGGAAAATAGAAAGGGCTTGTCAGACCCTGCTTGCATGAAAGAAGTGCTTTATCATCAATAGATATGGAAATGCACAGTACTTTACGATACTATTGCCTGTCCATTGAGGTTGTTTGTTCGCACTTGAAAAACTTGCATTGTTTACAGCAGTATTCTGCCCCTCTCTTTATACTCTGCATCGTACTTTCCACCTCCTTGTTTCTACACTCTGCGTCGTACCTTCTTGATTGCTTTTCATCCTTTCAATCAAGTTTGCTCGGTCAACTTGACGCGCTTGTTGGGAGATTCTTCGCTGGCAACAGTCTGAACAGCGGTGACATCCTGCTCAACGACGGGAGGTTGCTGAACAGTAGCAGGTTGTTCGGTAATAGCAGACTGCTGAACATGATCGGGCTCCTCAACAGCAGCGACTTCACCGCCACCATCGTCATCAAGCAGGTCGATAACCTCGATCTCCTTCTCCTCGTCACCATCCTCTTCTTCCACATAATCTTCCTCCTCTTCTTCACTCTCAGTTGCCTCTGGATCTCCAACCTGATCGTTGAGCAACAACTCCAGTTCACTTGCACGGCGTCTAGTAATTGAAGAAATCTCCGACGCATGTTTCTGAGATCTGAGCACAACTGATCTGAACATCTTGTTCATGCACTTTCTGATATTTTGGAGCTGTTTCTTGTGCTTGGTCTGCAAAGTGTTGATATGGGCAGCTTGAGCGGTGAGCTGGTTCTGCTGAGCGATGATGTGGTGTTGTTGACCGAGAATCTGATTCTCCTGGCGTAGGAAGGCAGCATATACAGAGTCCAGTTGCTTCTGCTTTCCGGCAATAGTTCTGTTGGCATTGTTGACTGTGTTGTTGGTGTTGGACAGAGCGGTGTGTTGAGTGGTGATGAAGGTCTTAAGTTCGGCGATCTTTGCGTCGGAAGTTTCCAAGAGCTTGGTCTTGTCGCCCTTGAGGATAGCGACGTGGTTGTCGAGCACGGTGACTATGTTCTCGAGGGCGAGGTAGCTTGCACTGCGTGCGATATCCTTGATTTCGTTTTCGAGGAAGTCGACTTTGTTTTGGAGGGCAAGATTGTCGGCTTGGAGTCTGGTGATGAGGATGTCTGAGGATGGTTTCTCTGGATCCTTACCAAAGGTGCCGTCCCAAATATCGATGTCGCTGTTCTCGACTTCGCTAGTCGGGTTGGTGGAGCTATTGGTAGTATTTCCCTGCTCGTTCTTTGCGAGCTGGGTAGCAGACTCATCATCTGCACCGCTTCCGTTGTTCACCTCGGATCCGACGGTAGTAAGGACAGTGGAAGAAGTCTCCATAGCATCGTTGTGTGCCTTTAAGACGGCGTCGATGGAGCCCGAGACCATCTCATGGCTCGAGTCATTCATGTTGGCGTCTTCCACCTGCTCTTCCATGTCGGTACTCATGGTGGTTACTGCTCGAATAGCGATTAGCCTTGGAAAAGAGAATCAGAGTGGACGCGTCGAGTACCTTGTGCGCACCAAAACAGTTGTGCCGCTGTGAGAGGAAGAAAGAGAGAGAAGACGCATCGAATTTCGAGTCAATGTTTACCTCGCAAATATTCGAGATCTACCCGAGATGTACAGATGTGGCCGACAAAGGCCAAGACGATCTCGAGGTGTCTCTTGGGGACGTGAAGAAAGGCCGATGTTTCCTCGATCATGACTATCCCTTTATCTCTGAGAGTGCTCGATAGCTGTCAGAAAACATGACGCGGTCAAAGTTTGGACAGAGCTCTCTATGCCGCCTCTGGAACCACGGGTCCAAATTGTCAGATCTGACTGATAGTCTCTGTAGAGCAGCAATTGTCGATTCCAGGCGTTCCCATTGAGCGATGATCATCGGAGTCCGCAGGAAACAGTATATCAATGCCGTATTGTAGTTGATAGAGATCGGTAAACCTTGATAGACTTAATCAGACTATCTCGATATAGTATTCCTCGTGATGACTATAGCAACTATCAGAAGACTCTTCTTCGTCTGCCAGATCCAATATCAGGAGAGCACCATACCTTGAGCACAATTTGACAAAACAGAACTCTACCCACGGGCCGTGTGAGTAGAGAGACAAACTTACACCGGAGGTGAAGTTATGCTCCTTTGGTCAGTCCCATCCGGAGTCCAGATCCAGGGTCCAGAATCAGGGTCCCAATCCAGTGGCTCCGAAATTAGTAGTCTGACGCTGGGACTCGAACCCAGACGCCAATGATAATCCACAGTCGTCCTCCCCTCGAGAGCCACTACACCAAAGTGCTTCCACGCTCTAATGTAGCAGTCACGAGAGGGGCAAGAGATTGGCAGTCCAGGTAGTATATGATGGTTGAGTTGTGAAAGTGAATGAACAGTGATGGTGACGCTCAGGGGTTCAGTGAGTGAGGTTGGTCATCCAGATTTCTGTTTTGACATCTCACATCATAGAGTCTGCCTTCTTATTTGTACTTCCAAGAACACATCAACTTGATCTTAAAGGAACTATGTATACTGGTCGAGTGCCATTGAGATAGATGGAAGAGTAAAAATGAAGGAAAATCTCTCTTGACGTAGCTGAGGGACACTCAGGGGTAAAAGTAAAACAGCGAATGTCTCGATATAGTCAGATGCTCTTAAGAACACATCCCTATCTGTACACTGCCATCACTAGATCGTTTCTTCCATCTGGAATATCGTGTATGCTGATGCCGGTTCAAGTCATGTATATCGAACAGGCACGTGAAGCAGGCGTCACTCCCCTCTGAATGGTCTCAGATCAGAAGACCATCATGACTTTTGATGGCACACTTTGGAAGCGCCGTCAAGAGAGGGAGCTACCTTATTGACATCTCCTCGACGAGATCCCTTCTCGGCGCTGACCCGTTCGCTCACGTCGACCAACGGAAAATGTCACGTCGACACTCGCTTTACGTCGTCACTTCCCATCGTCACATCAAAACAACCTCAAACAACTGAACGCTTCCTTTCTTATCCATCCTCTCTTCTTACACAAGCATCCAATACCACCTTGCATCTCTCACGCAAGACTTGTCTGCAACTCCCGCTGCATACAGCATACATATTCATCAAGAACGCGTAAGTCACTGAATGCTCGCTGCTCATTCAGCTCTTGTTGACACAAACATAAGAAAGCACTTCCATAACTTCTTCTACACGCCTTGGACATCCATCTCCTACTTCAATCACTATCCGCTCTTCCGTACAGAAGTCCCCTTCGTCCACTCTTCTACGCAGCACGCAATTCCATCAAAACACGTAAGTCTACGCATCTCCACTAACCCATGACAAGCCCCTGTTGACACACCAAAACAGATACCCAACATCCAAATCAAGATGACTACCGTCACCCAGACCATGAACGTCTCGAAGGCCGTCCAGCAGATCGGATGTGTCAACATCACCGACATCTCTGAACGTATCGCCGAAACCCAGGCCATCCTTGAAGTTCACGAGCTGAGCCGCAAGAAGCTCATGGCCGAGTTCAAGCGCCACGCTAAGACCATCACCAACAGTCTCGACAAGGGCATGCCTTCCGTCTACGACTCTCTCACTCAAATGGACAAGTCCATCGAGATCCAGAAGCTCATCTGCGATGAGACCGACGAAGTCGCAAAGGTTGGAAGAGAGCTCATGGAGCTTCTCGAAGAACGCCAGGACGCTATTCGCAGCATGGTCGAGGCTACTTCTGCCGTGGCTTAGGGAGCAGAAAGCATCAGCGGGGATGAACTCGTCGAGTCTGCAGACTCTAGCAATGAAGAATCTGAAGGTTCTGATTGCGGGAGATCGAATGGGACTGCTATCACAGAACAGGATAAGTTCAACTTTGAGCTTGTGGAGATCTTGAGAGTAGAGAGACCGAAGACGCCGAGAATACGTCTATCGCGGAACATGATTCTTTCAAGGGGGAGATCGGAACCGCAACAGTCTGATGGTGAATCGGATTCTGATGATACAACCTCATCGTCGGAGATCTGAGTTTCAGGGGTCGTGGCATCGTTAGCATACAGCACGTTCTTTTCCTATCGCATTAGCATCGCTCCAGAAGGATAAAAGATTGCAAAGGGACAACAGTTTTTCTTTTACCGAAATCAAAAATCAAGAAGACTTTCAGGATAATCTTTTCTGTGCACTTAATGTGCTTTTGTGATGGTTCATGTCCAGTTTTCTCCTTACTCTACCTCTGACCGTTTCTCGCTCGACCGCGACCGCTCTTGACTCGACCAGACTGCAGCTTTTACCGATTCACGAACACCACATCCCCCAATCCCCTCAGCTTCTTGACCGCCTCCCGCTGATCCATACCCGTATCCGTACACACCTCATCCAAACAATGACACCCATCCAAATACCTCGCCAAAAACTGATCAGCCAAACTCCTTCCCTTGCCCAACTCTTCTGCACCAGGTAACTTGCCTTCTACCTTTCCCTCTGCATCTTTTGATTCCACAGCCACACCTCCATCAGGTTCTAAATCATTCTTCACTCGCACAACCATGCCGCCAAATCCACCATCCAAGGCGGCTTCAGCTTGTACAGCGAGCGGAGTACGCCATCCACTACTCATAGCAGCTTTCCGCCATGTTTTTTCTGCTTGACGATGATTGCGCAATGCTTCCTCTGCAGCAGCTACCGCAGCATCAGCAGCTGTATCTGCAGCCCTGAGAGCAATAGCATAACGATGACTGCGATATAGAAATCCTTTGATGATGCCGAAAGTTATGAAACGTCTGATATCGATGTATGCTAGTAAGGAGGCGTGGGCGAGACACCAGTCACGCAGGGGTATACCTTGACGTAAGGAAGCGTAGAGGTGGAGGATTGTTGCTCGGGAGGGCGGTTGGGGTTGTGATGAAGGTGTCGAGGAGGGGTTCAAGTTGCTGCTTTTGAGGTTTCTGCTGGAGAGGAAACTGGATGAGTGGTTGAAGGATGAACTTGGTGCTTGTGCGGTGGTGGCGTTAGTGGTCGAGGGAGAACCGGCGATGCTGTTTTTGAATGGTGAGTGAGGTGTTACGATATACCTTCTACACTCATCCTGCATCTTTGTGTCTTCGACAAAAACACCAATTTCGGCTGTCGCTGCGTATATTGCTCCAAAGTGGAAGGTATTGAGCATGAGGATGCAGCCATAGTATAGCAAATGTGCCAATGCTCGTCGAGTAAGTGTAAGATCTGTATCAGCAAGGACAGCAATTTTCTGCACCGAGTTGATGCCATCAATATATGGAATAATTCGCTGAACAGTCAGATCCCAAGTATTCGTCTGCAAACTGCTGAAGCGAACCGTACTCAGAGGAACATGGAAGATCTGTATCGGCGGCGGTGGCGACCTCGTAGGAAACAACTTGAGGTTGAGTGTGTTCGAATCATCTGTTTTGCATCTCGTCAGCAACTTCCATCTCATTTTTCAACATCGTCGGAGTGCCATACCAATAGGAATCATGCACTCGCAATAACAATTCAGATCCTCCAAGACCATCTCACAAATCGCAAAAACACGATTACCACCCCCGTATCCTCTTTCCCCTGCCTTGATCCACCCTTCCCTCCTCTCTTCTTTACTCAACCAACCAGTCTGCTCTTCCAAATTCCTCATCAACCTCGCCAATTTACTAACCACACTAGCATAGGCACCCCACTCTGCTTTCTCATCAACAACCAAACAAAAGTTGAAGATAAAATCAGAACGTGGATACAGTACAGGATTGTGGATACAGACAGGGAAGCCAATGATGCGGTGGTGGGAAGCGAGGAGACTTAGAGGTCGATCGCAGAATTCGCGGCGGGGGATGATGTGGTTGGATACGCTGGGGAAGTGGAAGAGTGGTTGTTGGGTTGTGTTTGCTAGGGGGATCACGCTGCCTTCGGGGACTTGGTGCAGGACTGTGGGACCTGTGGTCATGTGTTAGATATGTGGTTTCTAGAGTGTCTCTCGTGTGCTGTTCAACGTGGGCGTCTTGAGTCTGGGCATGCCGGCTGTTCTCTGAGCCACGGTCGATTGTCCGATCACAGCGACATCACACCAGACCTGAGACGCTTCTGCTCAACAATGACAGGCTTGAGAACAGAAAGAGAGAACAGATGCAAGGGAAATACAAGCGCGTCACATACCCTTCTCTTCATGAAATCTTGCGTAAAAAATAGCTTTGAGCATCGTGTCCGACATCCTGAAATACGTCCAGTCTTGTAATCGAGATAATCCCACTCAGGAACAGAAGTCGAATTCGGTATTGTTGATTCAAGATGCCACCGCACAGGTCGCCAGATAGGTAACTTTCGTGTAATCAACACCCGATGTTCATGTATTTCGCAAGCTAAACAATCCCGTCCGCAGATTTTTGAAGTCAGATCTTGAAACCATCCAGGTATGATCGCTATACTCTCCTGTGGTCGATATTGAGCAAGAACAAGAGGTTATATGGTCGATATTGTGAACAATTGAGTGGATGTCGTGATGTTAAGGATTGAGGTTTAATCGTCCAGGGTCGCCAGACACGCAAAACAACCTGATCGTCATCGACCAATCAGAGCACACCAAGATAACGCTCGAAAGTCAGAATATCAAAGACAACAGCACTCAAGAAACTCGACATAACAGACAAAAGAAAGTGAAATTGATTTGGAAAAAAATAGTAGTAAAACGGGCTAAATGTACATTTTTGAGAGTGAACACTAACAACCCAGGAATCGGCATCTCACTCTCCATCGTGTCGCTTTGCGATGCTCCCCGCAGAGCCAGAGGAAATAGCTCCCAGCATCTTCTATCATATAGACTTAAACAAAAGAAGATGTCCTTTTTCAGAGTCTCCTCTCTCATCTAGATAAGAAAAAAACATTAAACACAGAACGTAACTATCCTTATGACAGCATTCTGGTCATGTCGTTGCGGATTCTCGAGTAGTCGAGGAGACCCTCGATCTGGCCAA